>JAFIRS010002140.1:0-249120 GCA_018342105.1 Gonioctena quinquepunctata
AAATAAACAACTGATAAGAAGTGCTGACGTAGATAATATTCCTGCAAAGACTTGTCGGTTGAGTCATAGCCGCATCATCGCTGACTCCTCCCACTTTCCAAAATGGCCGCCGCCATTCACTGATCACGTGACACTTCCTCCCAACCAATGCCGTTGACGGATATTGGTTGACACCCCATTTCAATATGCTGCTCGGCTATTGGATAACGGCCGGCGGCTATCACCACGCCACGACCTATCACAGCTCTCCCCACCTCCCACTCTCAATCACACACTCCCATACACAACATGGCTGCCACCATTCCGACCAATCACAGGCCACTCATCCCCCCCACCTTTTTCCCTACCCCACATACAACCACCATCCCCCACCTCTCTCATGAAACCGCCATTTTGTGGTGGTGGTGCGGGACCATGTGGCGGGAGTAACCGGAGAGCGTGTGGAGCTATGTCGGTCTGAGCTCAGATGGAAGTGGGCCAGTAATGGTATAGCATATCTACTTTCTTTCAAGTGATGAATTGGCTCAAAACTTCCTGTTTCACATAACCTTCTGTGGGTGCTTGAAATCGTTCGAGCAACAGGAACCATTCTATTTGGGAAGCGCTCTTGATACAGTAGCCTGGCTTCATTTGCGTTCCCGTCAGCAAGCCCATACAAGTAATACATGTCTGCTAATAAGGTTTTTGTAAAATTCACCCTGTTTTTTTAATAAAGAAGTTTTATAACGTGAATAATATCACTTATCCAGCTGAAGAAGTGTCAAAATCGTTCATGTTGAAAACAACGAAATGTTTCTAGCTCACAAGATAATCCTACTACTCTCCAGCGGCTGATTTCGCATAGGGACAAGCAACTGAATGCATTTTATTTTCTAACTCAAAAACCGTTCGCCGGCCGAAAAAAACGCATAAGACCATTTCTATGAAAAGATAGAGAAATATTACAGAAATAATATTAATTTGGAAAAAATTTGGCGTATCATTATTCTGATCAAAAATATGGCAGGGATGCCACTGATAAAAATTGAGAAATCCTTTTTAATAAAAAAAAATGTATTTTTATGCGTACTTTGCAGGTACCACAATTGAGAAAAAAAGCCACAGCGGTTTCAGAGATATTGGGGTAGAACCGATTTTTTTGTTAAATTTCAACATTCTGTATCTGAGAAATGAAGCGTTTGCGGACCTATGTTCATACAGATAATTTTTCTTAAAATCATCCAAGGATTATCGCCCTCCAGGATCAGCATTCAATTATGAAACACCAAAATCATATATATATATATATATATATATATATTTATAAAATACACAGAATCATAGATGCGACATCTATAATTTGCCGAGTGCATTTCACATTATCATTCTTGCTGGTAGGTATTAGCACTCTTAGAGGTTTGTTTCGAATTCGAGGAAGACCACAAGCCGTCCTGATGATTGGGAAACCATGAAACAGCTGTGGGCGGATGGCGATGCCACTCTTCCATAAATGTAATGGGTGAATTCTGGTGAGTACTCCTTTTTGGACATTTCTCTTTGTCTCATTAATCTATACGAGATCTCAATAGAGACTGGTATATAAAATCAAATAACTGTCTGAATAGAAATGTGAATTTTCTCTTTCAGGTTTTACCTCTCGTGTCGAAGTGCTCTCGCAATATCCATCGGATGGAGTTCAATGTCAAGCGTGGCTTCAGCCAGAAAAGTGGTTGTTTTCTGTTAGATATTACAAAAAATAACTTAATTTGTGTCGTAGATTTTTCAGTTTCCAGAAGAATGTTTCCATTTGATTGAGAATGTTTTCTATTCCCCATTCCGGTCCTTTACTAGAATCTCTGATCGAATATTGTGAACGAATCGTGACAAAATATGAACAAATGTTGTATCATAATCGTGAATATGTTAAAGATTTCGAATATGAGGATAAGCACTTGGAATTGAGGATCCTTTCTCAATCAATTTGATGGAAGCTGGGATGTTGTCTATTCTTTTCAATAATAAACAATATTTTTTGAATACGAAAACTCATGATTTTCAATAACCCCATAAAGCTATAATTTGGAAAATATACCCAATCAATACCTTTTTTTTTGTTATGAGACCAGCAATAAGAGTGGATCAACTTTAACTATATTTTGAGCTCGATTATTCATGGAGTCTGCTCAAACTAAACTATATGAAAATTTTCAAGAAGTTGGAATGAATAATGTTCGTGACTGTGATATATTACCAATTAGTGACTTTTAGGACATTCAATGTTCCCTTGCCATTACAGAGTCGTAACGATACTACTCTAATTTATATTTACTCCTTGCAGGAAACAGAAAGCGATATTCCTACTAATTGAATACCTATTTTCCTTTTTGCCCAAGAAGACTTCAGGATGAGAAATTAATGTATGTGTCTATTAGTTCTATACCATCAAAATTGAAGTTGCTTCACATACAGAATATTTTTTGCCTAAAAATAGTTTTACAATTTTTTTTCTCATTCCAATTGGGATCATTTCAGTTACTTTGGAAATGAGAATTAGAGAGTTTGAGCAAAAAATATACAGTGAATCCAAATTTCCTGGGAACTGACGTTATTCTCTCGAAGTTTTCAGAATAAAACAGAAAATATCATTTGAAATCTGACCAGTTAACAACAGATGTCCTAATGTTTGAGTCAGGTGTAAGTTAGGAATCACATTATAATTGGGTTAACATGTGAGTGAGCATATGGTAGCCTCAATTCATTTGTATCCATTTGCATTGTTATTCTACGAAATTCCCAATTTTGTGTTCGATCTGAACGTCAAGATATTGAATCAGTCCCATTCACGTTTTGCAATAATGTTGATAATAATAAATTTGAAGTGAGCATTATCCTCTGATTTCTGGCTGAGTGAGTTTGTTTTTTCATCACACCATCTGCCACTTCAGGAAACCATGAGAAAGCTTGTGAAAGTTTTACCAGAGAAATCTTTCACATTTGCTGTCAGTCGCTATCAGTGAATTCCCCTATCGTTGGATATATGCTGATTTTGAAAACATTTGATAAGTGAAAATTGTGTGAAATTTCACGTGATGAATAACTATAACCCACTTGTGGCTAGGAGGGTATGTTTGAAGTGAATAGTGAGTAATTTCGGATAATGCATTCTACCTATGGAGTTGATAGATTTTGTAGAAGATTTGCTAGTCTAAATCGTGGTTAACACAATTATGTTGCATGAGTTATTATGATTCGAAAATAAAATAATGTCCCTGAGTCATGTTACCTTCCTTTTTCCCATCATTTTCCCTTTATGTCACCTAGCAAATTTCTTCAGAATTCCTCGGATTTTCAAGAGAAATTTTAAGTTTATTTTCACTCAATTATAACCTCAAAAACTTTTATATTGTCAAGAAATGGAAGAGTCATTGGATAACTCGAATGTGTCCCTAAGATATTTTCATACCAGCTGGATAAAAAGAGACATTTCATTGAATCATAAGCCCATCGTGAAACAGACTCCATATTCGATAGCCTAAACATTGAATGAATTGAATCTATAAATGAATACAACAATGAAACATATGCTTCTTCTACTTTCAAACTGGTTTTCGCAGTGGTACATGGAAAAGCTGACAGTGTTCAAGAAAAATATTTTGTTTTATATTTGCAAATTGAATCGGATCGTGAGTAGAATTACGACTACATACATACAGTGCTCGTTCGTTCACCCCCTAGTAATTTTTGAACCACCTGGTATATCGCAACGAAATTTGGAGGGTAGATAAATATCTACTTTTTCATGAGGAAATCACAGCTAAAAGTTCCAAAATGGCGGATGAGCGCGATCTTCAATAATTTTTTTGAATAGAATACCCCGTATATTATTCCATTTTTGAAATCTGCCCATAGTTTCTAACAGTTTTCTCCAGTACACTTCACTCCTGAATTCAATTGTTCTCGGAATATTGACGTTTGAAAAGTGACATTTTGGTCATTTCAAACCCAACCAAAAACACTAATGTTGCTTTCAATCAACTTTGTATTGGAAGAAATCGTTGTCGTGGTAAAATTTTGTTCACTGTCAAACTGAACAGCTAACTGTCAAATAGTCCGTTGAGCGCCTCAATCCTTCTATGAAAAGTGTGATCATGACTCGTAGTTTAGACGATAAATTTAAAGCAGTTTTGATATTTGGAGAAGCTGGAAAAAATCATCATCTAGCAGTCCGTATGTTTAGTGATAGATTTCCAGAAAATATTTGCGCAAACTTTCAAATAAGCTCCAAGGAACTGCTTTGCTGAAAGATGCTCCAAGATCAGGAATGCCGCTTCTTTCAGAAGGAAAAAAAGGTAGAAATTGTTGCTGAAATGGTTATCAATACAACTCAGTCGACGTCTGAAGTTGCTGAACCCTGTGGAGTGAGTTCAGAAAGTGTCCAAAGAGTCCTGAAAAAAAAAGTTTCATTCCTATAAAATGAAAACCCTGCATGCTCTCACGGAGGATGATCCAGACCGAAGGATTGAATTTTGTGAGTGGTTAACAAGAACATTTGGAGGAGCACGGGGCTTCCTGAAACGTGTATGTTTTGCAGACGAATGCACGTTTTTTCTCAATGGAAAAGTCCACAAACATTGTACGATACTGGAGCGATACTAATCCGCATTATTTTAGAGAGGGACATACCCAGTTTCCTGAAAAGGTGAATGTTTGGGCGGGGATTTTGGGCAATCGCGTTGTTGGACCGATTTTCATCAGAGGCAATCTTACAGGAGTTCTTCACAGAAATCTTTTAGAAACTGAAATTGAACCTCAAATAAGACAAGTTGTATTAAACAATTAGAAAGAGTTTGAAAATCGTGGAATCATATTTAAGCAGGATGGGGCATCTACCCATTTCGATCGAATGGCTATAGAGTTCCTCGATACAAACGTTCCTGGGCGATGGATAGGTCGCAGGGGAAGTACATAATGGCCACCAAGATCTCCGGATCTTACACCCCTAGTTATTTTCCTTTGGAAGTATCTGAAGGCAAAAATCTACGCCGCTAAATGCCAAACAATAAAAGAGTTGGAACGCAGAATAATAGATACATGTGAAGAAATAGATGAACAGACTTTCATCAACGTGAGAGGAGCTATTTATAATAGTGCACTTTATTGTCAAGATTTAGGAGGAGGCCACATTGAACACTTGATGAAATAATTGCTGGGGTTGAATTAAAGTGTTATTCAAAAATAAATTAAAATTTTTTTGCTAACTAATTTGTTTTGATTGTGAATTCACAGATCACATTATTAGGCTTCGAGGTTTTCCGGTAAGCAGTACTGTTTATCCTTGATAAACTCTCTTTACGCCTCTTTTTGGTCGAATTCATTAAGATATTCCACTTCAAATTAATAACGTTTAGTGAGCAAAATATTTTACCGGAAGTGACCAAAATCCATACTTTATTTCAAACCGGAATGTCACTTTTCGAACGTTAATATTTCGAAAACAATTGAATTTAGGAGGAAACTGTTTCAAAGAAAACTGTTGAGAATCATGAGCAGATTTCGAAAATGGAATAATATACAAACATATTATTGAAGATTTGGAACTTTTATCTGTGATTTTTGCATAAAAATGTAGGTTTTAATCCCCTATTTGAGCTCTCCAAATTTCTTTGCGATATACCAGGTGGTTCAAAAATTAGTGGGATGGGAACGGACTTCAGACGAGCACTGTATAAATTTTTCACCAAGGCGACAGTAATTTTCCGAATACTTTGTTCATATTATCATCTTTCATGCTCTAACAGATAGTACAATGATAGTTACGACCTATTGTGCCTCTTCTCCTTCTGCTATAGCCTCCCTGATGAATTTTTAGGTATCTTATTGTGGTATTTCTTCCTCCGTCAACTGGTATGTTCCCGAATATTTCTTCATGTACAGCATCACACCCCACCACTATGTGATATTTCTGGATTCTCTGGTTTGGAGTATTTGGTGCGAGGCCAATAGATGATGATCTAAGTTTTTCACAGGGGTCTTAGACCCTTCTATATATGATATTATGCGGTTCTCTTCAGTGTGTGGATGTATTATATACCAGTTCCTTTTGTTGCTTCGCTCTCGAGGCAATTTTTTTTCCCGAAGCATAATTGACGGTTTCATGTGTTGGTGTATCACTCACATTCACAGTGGAAAATGAGTATTTTGCAGTGTGCATTTTGTTTTCAAATCCAATCTCCACTAGTTGAAGATGAGCTTCCTATGCCGTTTCCTTTTCTGCAATGTCGTGAGACGTGAGGTTCGGAATGACCCTCAGTGCTGCAGTTGATCTTATTGCTTCTGTAATGCAGGTGCATGCAAATCTTTGCAGTTTTCACAAGGTTTACCTTGTTGAGGCTAGCTATGCCTGACATGCTACACCATTGCTCCGTAGGTTCATTGGTCTCAGTCTCATGATATAAATCCATCGTAAAATTACACCCCAGGTCTTAACCGCCATTATTCTGCACATCAGTGGGGGTCGTACCCTATCAGTAACCTTTTCACGTGTCAGTTCCAGAGTAAGTCAAGGCGATAGCACCCTTCCCTCTGGTCAGCCTTTGGAGATGCACATCTTTCAGTACTCGATTCTGATGTAGTTGTCTACAACATTCTCAAGAGTCTTCAATGGGAACGACGAGAGACAAATTGGTTCGAGCGTTGGAGGGGTAGTCCTTGCCCATCTTCACACCTTTGAAAAATGTATATATTTTGACTAGGTTCGTTATGGGTTGCCTGTCCTCTATTGGATCCATGTGTTGTGCTATGCGTCTTCAGTAGAAGATGAACTTGCTGCTTTCCATCCATCTATCCATGTATTTTCGGCTTTCTATATTAGTTTCACACATTTTCGCTTTGCCTTCCTCATTTCTCCAATACAGTTTGTGAACCTTCTGATATAGCCCTTCCGAACTCCATTTTGCTCGGCTCTCCAAAAAGTTAGCGTACTTTGGGTTCATTCCACCAAATGGTTTCAATATGCGCATGATTTTCGGGCACTAGTAAGAGAGGTACATCCCACATTTATTATATGGAGGTTAGGTTCAAAAATGGAATATAATAGTTACTCACCCCTTTGATTGGTGTCTGTACTGCTTCGGATGTTGATGTGAGCGATGGTATTACATATGATGAGGAGGGGAAGTTTATCCGTGTTGTAGTACTCTGTTAGGACATCTGCAGCTGTTCGCCATGACTGCTATCAATATGCAGTACTAAATCATTGAGTTCGATTCAGCGACGCTGGTTAATGTTTCCTGGATCGCTGAGCTCGGCAAGGTTGATAACCTCTGTTGATAGAGCGACGCTGGTTGATGTTTTTTTCCAGAAATCTGTTTTTAGTTGAGTCTCTGTTGTGGATTCTGCACTCCTGAGAAAAAAAAGTGATGTGTGCCCTTCAAATATTGTCTCCCAGGTGGGTTCGTGTCTCTCCAGGTGCTCAGACTGGGAGTGTGTACCCTCAGCCAGTCTGTTATTTTTTTGGTGAGGCAGTATGCCATCAGATTGCTTGGAAGACAGTGAATCTCTACGAACTGCAATTTGCACTTGGTTCCCAGCAACGTCTTCAAGTGCTGAGAGTTTTCCAGTTCTCCCTAGGATAGCTGCTTTGATAGTTTCAACAGAGTGTCCAGCTGTACTCCAACTTGGCCAGTGTATTTTGCAGGTCTCCTGTTCTTTCTTCTCTACATCCGGCAGTTGGGAAGATATTGGGACGTTCCGATGGAGGTTGGTACCCTTCTAAGCCTTCTTCTTGGTGGCTTATCATCTGCATTCCTCCAGTATCATGTCCTGTTCGAGGAAGCGTAGTTACTATTTCACACCTGCTCCACTGATACTTTTCCACAGCGGGTGGTATCTACCTGCCGATAAGTTCAGACCGGTGAAGTTTCTGAGTTTTTCGTTGTCCCAGATTTTTTTCCTCTGTTTCAAGGGTTAGGCTTGGTACCCAATAGGTTTCCGCTGTGATCATCAGCAAAGGTGATTGTGGTGTTGCCCGATGATTTTTTGGTTGATGTTTTCCTCCCGCAGTATTCCCATGAGTGGCTGAGAAATTGACTCGTACATCTATTGATTTCCAAAAGCCAGAACATTATATGAATATTTTATATTTTTCAAGACATTGATGATTATGGAGTGGATTCTGATCTTTTTCCTTTGGTTTAATTCTTTTCGAGGTTTAGGTTGCGAGTTTGTGCTAGTTATCATTCTCCAAGTGAACATTTAAAGGACCTCATTGTTTTTTTTCAATGAAGCCTATCTTATTAACATTTTTCTGAATTTCAACAATTTTCATTCATAATTGAAATCCTCATCACAGAAAATCATCAAACTCGCATTATTCTGAGGAAATCAAGTGGAAAATGATCCCCCATTTTCATCATGAATAGATATTTCCTGTACAACTATGAATTGTCGTGATTAAAAATGTATTGGGAAAATTTCTTTTCCAGGGCCCGATGTATTCTTATGAAAACGATGAAGTATTCGTCAGTGTAGTCGATACGTGTAAAATAGCTGTATCACGAATCAGCAACGACATATCATCCCGACAATACGCACCAGAGGGATGTAGAAGTGATTCATGAACCCTCTCAAGCATTTCTAATTCAGGGTGGACCATCGGCAGACCGTTCACTTCGGGTTATATCTCACCTCCATGTGAAGTGATAAATATCAAGGAAATTACTTCTATGGCCACACAACACGTACACAACATCGCCCTCTTGGGGTTTTTCTGCAGTGTCCTCAGTTTTCTGTAGAAATTCGTATTTCCAAGTACTCGAAAAACATTGAGGAATGCAATTGATTGAAATATTGCATGCGAAGGAATCAAACGAATATTCAAAGTCGAAAACGTGCCGTGACGGCGTTGCGTTACATATTGTCGGCGTAATGTTTTTGATCAGCAGCTGAATGATAAAATCGCATTCGGCATCCAATCTGGAAATATCGTTCCTTTTGCTTTCCATAAATGAAAAAAGTTCGAAAAAATAATAATAGAAAAACTTTTTAAAGACAAGCTTTTATTGGAATGCACTCAAAAGTAAAAAAGTAATTGCTTTGGATGTGTGACGTAAGTTATTCCGTTCGTTATAGATTCGCTTATCGCGGAGTTTTCAGTTCGAATACAAAAGCGACAAGATTTTGAATCTATAACTCACGAAATAACCTACTTCACACATCAAAAGTAATTATTTTTTACTCCTTAGTGCATTTGAATAAAAGCTTGTCTTTAAAAAGATTTTTCATTAATTATTCAATATTGTTTTTCAAGTACTTAAGTACGCCTTATCTATGCATTTTTGAGTCCAACCTTTTTTCCAGAATTTTGTGTTAGGGAGTTCTGTAGAAATTGTTGAAACTGTACGCCAAAAACATGTTCTATCTCTCCATTTTTGAAATTAATATAGGTTGGTTTACTCGAAGATCCTTCATTTCTCATACAATTATGATTCTATATTTTACTCCTCCTGAAAAATCCACAATGAAATAGTCCGCAGTACAGACCTTTCTGTGTGTATGTCACACACGCACTTGACCGCTTCACCCCACCGCCCTCATCAATTTTCAATACAAATGTTAGAAGTAACTAATAGAAAAACTTTTCAAAAACAAGCTCCCATTCGAACCGTGTACTAAAACATATAAAATAAATTTAAGTCATCGCTGACAATGATGATTATTTTTTGTTGGATTATTTGGTTTCAAAAAGCTTGTCGCGCGAAGTGTTCATATAGGTAGGTACCAATTAATTTGATTGGGCAGTGATTAGTTGGTGAGTGAGAATTAGTGAGTATTTGATTTTCACAAAGTATTCATGAAAGTAGATACCAATTAATTGTATTGAAAAATGAATGGTTGGTGAGTAACAACTTGTCAAAGTAATAATTTTATTATAATTCGCACGACAAGCTTCTTGAAACCAAATAATTCAACAAAAAATAATTAAATCATTGTCAGCGATGACCTAAATTTATTTTATACGTTTTAGTACACGGCTCAAATAAAAACTTGCCTTTAAAAAGTTTTTTTGTTAGTTATTCATTTTTTACTTTTTAGTTAGTTCGCCTCAATCTGTTAATTTCCAATAGTGCATCGTTATTACAAGATCTCTTCCCTGTAAGTCTGGAACTGAATGAAATCATGATCTCTGAACTCAGAAGCTCCACACCAACTTTGAATAGAATCTGACCATAATCACAAGACTCGTCCGTCATCCTGAAGTCGTAATCTTGCATTATTAGATTTTGACAAAAAATTCATAATCTCAGAACCTGAAAACCCCCACATACCGATTTTGGAAGAAATATGACCATAATCAGAAAACTCATGCTCCATCTTGGGGCCGCCATCGTGAATTCAGGAATTTTGACAGAAAATTCATAATGTCCGACCCCAGAAACCCCCGCATACCAATTTTGAATCTAATCGGAACATAATCACAAAACTCGTCCCCCATCTTGGGGCCGCCTTTGATAATCTCCGAGCCTGAAAACCAATTTTGAATCCAATCCGACCACAATCACAAAACTCGACCGTCATTTTGGAGCCGCCAGTCAAAATTTATGTATTTTGACAAAAATTCCATAATCGCCGACCCCAAAAACCCTCACATACTAATTTTGAATTAAATCGGACCATAATCACAAAACTCGTCCGCCATTTTGGTGCCGCCATCTTGAATTCATTCATTTTGACGATAGTTCCATGATCTGCGACCGCGAAAACCCCGGTATACCAATTTTGAATAAAATTGGACCATATCAAAAAACTCGTCCTCCCCTTTTGGAGCCGCCATCCTGAATTCATGAATTTTCACAAAAATTTCATCATTTTCGACCCCAAAAACTCCACATATCAATTTTGAATCGAATCGGACCATAATCACAAAACTCGTCCTCCACGTAGCCGCCATCTTGAATTTATCAATTTCTATCAAAATATCATAATCTCCGATCATGAAAACCCACATATTCCATTTTTGAATCGAATGGTACCTTAATCACAAAACTCGTCGTCCATCTTGGAGCCGCCATTCCGAATTTATGAATTTTGACAGAAAAATCATAATCTGCGACCCCTAAAACCTCCTCATACCAATTTTGTATGGAATCGGACCATTATCACAAACCTCGTCTGCCATCTTGGAGCCGCCATTTCGAATTTATGACTATTGACATGAAAGTTCATAATCTACGATCACGAAAACACCCACATACCAATGTTGAATCAAATCGGACCATTATAACAAATCTCGTCCGTCATCTTAGAGCCGCTATTTTGTTTTTTTCTCTAACAAAAATTTCATAATGCATTGTCACCGGAGTTTAGAATACCTGTCAACTTTTAATTCATCCGGACGACTAGAAGTCGGTCAAAATTCACTGGCAAGATTTGACCTTAACGAACTAACGAACGAAGGAACTAACAAGTGAAACTAAATAAATGCTTGTATGAAAAAAAACCATGTCACATGAGACGAATCCATACTGAATTCATTGAGGAGTTGTCTCTCAATATAATAAATAACGTGAACAAAATCACTTGGAATTTTTCTTCCCGAATGATCCGCTGAACACGAATAACTATAAACTGTTGGATTTGTAACTCCCAAGAGTAGTCCAAAGGAACTTCAGTGGTCAGCCCACACTGTGATGTGGAACGAGGATCAACGGACAATAATTAATCGCTAGACAAAGGAACGTTGGGCAAGACGGCCGCCTGAGATTTCGCTTCGAGAGGTGGTTGGAGAAACTAGGGAATTTGATAATGAAAATGCCCTGGACTTTATCATTATCCCCCACTATTTCCTGGTCCTGATGTATCATCCATTCGAAACATACGGACGGGAACTCTTATGGTTTCAGTGGCTGATATAGCCGTGGAAGTACCGTCAAAACGTAATGTTCAGAGTGTTTTATTCGAGTGTTTGGATTGCTAATATAAAAACTATGATCGTTATGCGTTTCGTCGAAAAAAAAAACTGTTTTCATAATGAGACAGCTTTTCAACGATATTTTCGTCAAAATCACTACTCTTCCTTCCGATTGTAGTTCTCACATGATTCCTGAAAAAAATACAGTACCTATGTGTACTTGACGGAGATTTGTTAATGTTTCAGTAACTATGGAAGAACGTACTCACTGGGGCATTTCTTTTGTTGGCAGACTCAGAAGAGGATAAATACTTTCAATTCAATACTACTCGATTATCGAGTATCCTGAATTAGTTCGCCGTAGAAACAAAAGGCTTGCGATATATTACACGCGTAGTCTAGTTCACAAACTCAAGATGAAGTTGATTCTTGCTAAAGCTCGTAAAAATATGAGTGAGTGCTTGTAACATTTGCATTTCGCAAAACATTCATTCCAATACTATGTGCACAGTAATATGGAATATAACAGTAAATAGATCATTTTTAAATCTGGTAACTGTTGTGGTTACAGGTAATGAGAATGCCATAAATAATCCTTTTAACGAGCTTTCATTCAGTTTCACTTGTTAGTTCGTTCGTTCGTTCGTTCGTTCGTTTATTCGTTAGTTCGTTAGGGTCAAATCTTGCAAGTGAATTTTGACCAACTTCTAGACGTCCGATTAATTTGAAATTTGTCAGGTATTTATAACTCCGGTGAATATGCATTATGAAATTTTTGTTGGAGAAAAAAACAAAATGGCGGCTTCAAGATGACGGGCTAGATTTGTAATTATGGTCTGATTTGATTCAAATGGGGGTGGGGGTGGGGGTTTTTGGGGTCGGTGATTATGCATTTTTTGTCAAAAGTCATAAATTTGAGATGGCGGACGAGTTTGTGGTTATGGTCAGATTCGATTAAAAATTGGTATGTGGGGGTTTTTGGGGTCGGAAATTGGGATTTTCTGTCAGAATTTATAAATTCGAAATGGCGGCTCCAAGATGGCCGACGAGTTTTGTGGTTAGGGTCCCATTTGATTCAAAATTGGTATGTGGGGGTTTTCGGGGTCGGATATTATGAAATTTTTGTCGAAATTAACGAATTCAAGTTGGCGGTCTCAGGATGGAGGACGAAATTTGTGATTATGATCAGTTTCGATGCAAAATGGTATGTGGAGGTTTTCGAGGTCGGGAACTATAGGGTTTTGATCAGCAACAGTAAGAGTACATTCGATATATCTTATTATAAAGAATATAACGAATTGAATGTACCAATCAAAAATTCAAATAGTTTCTATGGTACAGATGTAAAAGCGTATGTACAATCGCTTGGAACTAATGTTAGGAGAGCAGAATGGATTGGAAGATTTGTGATGGAGAATAAACTGACACTTGAGGATAGCAAGAAAATAGTTGAGAATGTTGGCAAAATATTTGAGAAGATGAATTCATTTAGAAGCAACACAAACTCTTTCTCTGGCTCAAAGTGATATCAAAATTTATCAAAGAGATGCTAATCAAACTCTTCGTAGGTATATGTAATAACATAGTGGAGTACTGCTTCCAACATGTCATTCATAGATAGATACGCATTTATTTCCAAAAAAATATACAATACAATGTAGGGTAAAGACAATTTAGTAAATTTGTTAGGTACATATAAAGCCTCAGAGGCGTGAGGAAACGTAGAAGTTTCGGTACATTTGATAAAATTACAATCAAATACTAAGCCCTGAAAACGATTATAGAGTCATGAGTAGATAATATAATTTATTATCATTTTTTAAATGTAGAAGGGAAATTAGATCGTTCGAAAGATAACAGTGGAAGCAAATAAGTACCAGTTTTTAGTACCAGTACCAGTACAAATCGATTTTTTGCCGGTATATTAACACGATTCAATTCATCAACGTTGTCTACAAAACTATAAGGACAAGCACCTTTCTGCTTCATTAAATTGACTTTCGATTCCACTAAGGAATTTGACATAAACTAAAAACTTTCTATTATTCTCATTTTCGAAAATCTTCTCCTCATTTTGCCTTGTTCAATGAACAGATGTTATGTGGACAATATGTATTTTTTCCTTGTTTGGACAATTAACTCAATCTTATTCTTTTTCTGATATGATTTTTTCATGAACATATGGCAATTATAGCCGCTCAAATTATGACATATAATGGAAATGAAATTTAGCTTATATACCATTCGGCCAATCCATTACTTTTGTGCTATCTGAACTTCGATTCCCAGTATAAATTCACAATGCCATTCCTAAAGTGGCGTATGGAGTAAGTAACAAGAACACAGAACACAAAGAAATCATGTCAGTAGGATCTCAGGATCCTGTTCATACTTTTTCTAATAAAATAAAAAAATTTCAACATCAATAGAGGTTCAACAGAATCGAGTGGTTTAGTTTTCTTCATTTTCATAACTTCCAGTCGATCTAGTTTATAAGGTGATTAATTCGATGATACATGTCCTATTCGAAAAAACAGACCATAGAGACTGTAAAATGCTGATGCCGAATGAATACCAACTAACAAGAAACGAATCTTATTAATAAGGTAGTTAGTGGAATGAAACTTTCCTCCATATCTATTCATGTTTTCAATTGATGTCAAATAGACTCCAGTTTGACGAAGGAATTACTTCCGGTCCATTCTTTGTTCAATGATATCTGACAATGGCATATCCATAGTAGGGTGGGCCGAATTCGGTGTTTTTCAAAAATGGGAATTTGCAACTATCAAAAAGTTGCAAAACCAAGAAACGATTTTTTTTTTCATTTCACAAAAAAAAATTTTGTTATGTTTTCAACTGCCACAATAACAGCTAATTTTCAAATTTTGAATGTTGTATATGGAAAATACTGCAAATGCAAAACGTGTTTAAGACATAAAAGTGAACATTTTTTGTCAAATAAAGTATTGTATATTTTCATTATTTCGACTGCCACAAGGGCACCGAAATTTCAAGGTCAAAATTCATTTATTTGCATATGAAAATAATATGTAAGAAAAAATGCCAAAACATTTTGCTGAAATAATTTTTTCTATATCTTCATGTTTTAAACTGCCACATCAAGGAAGTTCACAAATCCGCTACAATTCATTACAACTACCTGTGCCAGCGGGAACACTTGATCGTTATGGTATTTCTGATAGAGCTGGGGCTGCAGTAGCTTCAGCCGTTTGACAGGGCGTTGGTATTATACATGAAGAGGACAATAAAAGTATCAGAGATAAAAACAAGATACGTCGCGCTAGGAGAAACGTGAAGATATAATAGATAACACACAAAATTAATTATTACGTGGCTTGTTTTTTGATGGACGTAAAGATGAAACGCTGAAGATGGAAAACAATCGT
The DNA here is from genome assembly GCA_018342105.1 of Gonioctena quinquepunctata. NCBI lineage: Eukaryota > Metazoa > Arthropoda > Insecta > Coleoptera > Chrysomelidae > Gonioctena > Gonioctena quinquepunctata. Next base: position 15,298 of record JAFIRS010002140.1, read on the forward strand.
CGGCGAAAAATTCAAGAAGAGCACATTACTCTCATAAGAATGCCAGAGTCGATATACTTGGCGCATATTTGTCCTGAATCAGGAATTTCGCCAAACATCATGAAATGTATTTTGAAGTACTTGGACGAATCTCATATTACAACAGATGAGCTGAAAGTAATATGATGCGACGAAACAAACGTCAATGTTGGAAAACATTCGGCAATAACTGTACAATTGGAGAAACATTTGAATAGACCGTTGCAGTGGTTTGTTTGCCAGTTGCATGCTAATGAACTGCCATTGCGACATCTCATAACTTGCCTTGATGGCAGCACAACTGGGACCTATTGGACAGGCATTAAAGGGATGTGAGAGTCTTTCTATCAGTAATCTATTTATTTCTATTCTATTATCTATTGTACTTATTTATTTTTTCATCACAGTTGACTTCAACATAATTGAGTCAAATGTTCCGGCATTGAATGATTCTGTTAAGACTGATCTAACTTGTCAAAAATCCCATATTCAAGACCGCTATTTAGTGGGAAAAAATTTGGAAAAACCAGTTTGGCAGCATTTCTGTGAATTTAAGCTACTCTTATTGGAGAATAGAAGATGAACTAGGCTCCAGATATCCAAATTCAGTAAATTGAACCAAAAATTAGTACCGTACAAAGATGTCAAAGTATAGAATTGTGTCAAATTCAACTTCAAAGAAGGGAAATATAATGGAAAAACTTGATTCAGGTGTTCCAAAACTTCAACTGGATTTTCATTGTGAATTTTGCAACAGAAGTTTCAACACAAAAAAAGGTTTGAATATCCACAAAAAAAAATACACTTCTCCTCTGGTACATGTTTTATTTCTTCAACGCCTGATAGTTCCACGGAATAGAATGAAATTAAAAATGAGTCTTCTAATCGACTTAATAATCATTTGGAAAATCACAAACTCAATCTATATATTGCTAAAAGGATACCCAAATCGGCCAGAGTGAGTACTGCTGAAGCTTTGAGTAAATCAATTGACAATTGTATCATTGAGAATTGCCATAGGATGAAATCAAGAAATGTGAATCAACCCAAACCTATTTTTGTGAGACTCACTACGAACCACTACAAAAATGAGGTTTACCAAAATAAGAAATCTCTAAAAAACACTGGAATTCTTATCAGGGAGGATCTAACAAATCAGCAGCGTCAAATTTTCATGGCCGCCATTAGAAGACTTGGAAAAGATGGGAAAGTATGGACCAACCATGGTACTATTTTCAGTAAAATCAACGAAGGAGCAAACGTATTCAAAATCAACTCCTCAGGTGATCTTGATAGACTTTTTAACTGAATATTTATCTTTCCTCGCTCTCATATTCTTCTCTCATATTTTTCTTTCTTCTTCCTCAAAGAATACTTATGTTTTTGATAATTACAATGTATCTCGAATATGAATCATTTACTTTTTACTTCAAAGCTAATTCAACTATTATAATTCCAAGTTTCAACTTTATAAATTTAAATTGAAATATTCGTCGACAGCATGGGTGCAGCTGATTCTTGCCCACGAATTGTTCTTGCCCATTTATTGTTTTTGTTAACTTTTAGTGAGGAGCGAGATTAGGATCGTTCCTTTATGATTTTTTTTTTGTTTTTTTACTTTTTGTTACTATATTCATTTTTTAATTTATTTTTTAGCTTGAAAAACGTACATTGCTGAAATAAAATCGTTTTTGTCTAAGTATAGGAAATTGAAATAATTTGATATGAATTATTTGAAAATAGGCGGGTTGAATGTCAGATCTCTGATACCATCGTTATTAGAGGTTAAAAATATTATAGCACGGGAAAAATTTGATTTTTTCACAGTTTGTGAGTCCTGGCTGAAAGCAGAAATACAGGATCATCTGATAAATATTACTGGATACAAGTTATTTAGGAAGGACAGACAGAGTCGGGGCGGTGGGGTCTGTATATATGTTTCAAATAAATTGAAAAGTGAAGCCATCTGTCAGCCTAACCTTTTCTGCGAACAATTATGGGTGATATTTTCTATTCAAAAAACAACTTTTGCAGTGGGTGTTATATACAGGGCACCTTCACAGGATGAAAAATTGTTCATAGAGGAATTTGAAGATACCTTGAGTTATTTTCATTCTACTGTAGATCAAATTGTTTGCACTGGTGATTTCAACATTAATGTCCTGGATGTCGGAAATTCTCATGTAGATAATCTTCTATCAGTTATGAATATTTTTCATTTGACGCAAATTATTGACATGCCTACAAGAATAGGTAAAAACAGCCAAACACTATTGGATTTAATTATAGTTAACAAGAACTCTGTAGTGGAGGGGGGTGTCATTGATAATAACGGTATCTCTGATCACTTCATAGTTTATTGCAAATTGAAAGTTGATGAGGACAAATGGACTACAAAAATGTGTACCTACAGGAATTTTAAAAATTTTAATGAAGAACTTTTTCAAAGAGACCTATATAATATGCCATTTTTCCAAATTTACGATCAAGATAGCATCGATGAAAAAATTTCTTTTCTGATAAATATTCTTCAAAATTTATTTGATCGACATGCTCCCTACACTACTTCCAGAGTCACCAAACCCAATGCACCCTGGCTAACATTTAACATAAAGCAAATGATGTCCACTAGGGATAAAGCACTGAGAGCTTTGAAAAGAAATAGAACCGAGGGGCGGCTGCAATATTATAAAGACATTAGGAACTATATAAATAAGGCTATTCAGAGGGAAAAAAAGGCATATTTTAGTTATCGGCTAGGGAACTCAAAAAATAATAAGGAAATGTGGAGAACATTGAAATCAAATGGTATTTTACCCGAAAAACGCATTGAAATTCCAGATAATCTAAGTAACCCAAATGAATTAAATAACTTTTTCATTAACTCTATACCTAACATGCAGCCACCTCAAGATTTAATAACTTTTTATAAGGAAAACCATCTAGTGGAACCTGAATGTGCTTTCCAGGAAATGAATGATTTATTCACATATAAAATTATATGTAACATAAAATCGAATGCTAAAGGTTGTGATGATATAAACATTAAACTGATTAAAATGTGTTGTCCCCATATCGTACAATATATCACCCATATAGTAAATTTTTGTTTAACCAATAACGTATTTCCAGCGATGTGGGGGAGAGCAGTGGTGAGAGTATTACCCAAAAAATCTAACCCAACTGAATATAAAGATTTACGTGCAATTAGTGTCCTACCAACATTATCAAAAATCTTTGAACGAGCAGTTGAAGAACAGCTAAGAACTCATCTCTCTAAGTTCTCTTTACTACCGGAAACACAGTCTGGGTTCCGCAAAGGTCATAGTTGCGCCACTGCTCTGCTGCACATCGTGGATGACATTATTGGGGCTACAGATAGGGGCCTCTGTTCGGTACTTGTATTTCTTGATTTCAGTCGAGCCTTTGACACTCTAAACTACCATCTACTTTTAGCGATATTACATTATGTGGGACTATCGGGGAGCGCAATTAGACTTCTTGAATGTTATATCAAAAACAGGGAACAAAAAGTATGCCAGGATGGAATCTACTCAAACTATTTGAAACTTAAGTCAGGAGTGCCACAGGGTTCTATATTGGGTCCATTGTTGTTCACAATTTATTCATCAAATATGTTACGCTGTCTAGAACATTGTAAAATTCACCTTTATGCCGATGACACTCAACTCTATTACAGTTTTTCCCCTCAATGTATACAAAATGCATGCACACTTATGAATAATGATCTCGAGTCGTTCGTTGAGTCAGCAAGAGACCACTGTCTATCATTAAATGCCACTAAATCGAATATCATTATTTTCGGATCAAAAGTTAATCGGCAAAAAGCAAGCGAATCTCTCACAATTATGGTTGATAATGTTTCACTACAACCCACAAATGAATCCAAAAGTCTTGGAATTTTAATCGATTCCGACTTGCGGTTCGACAAACATATAAACAAACAAATACAACTTGCATATTCTTCTTTAAAACTTATATATGGAAACAGACACGTACTCTCAAAACAGACGAAAACCACTCTCTGTGATGCACCTAGTTTTATCACGTTTCAATTATTCGGATACCTTATATGGCCCATGTTTAACTAAACAGTATGCTCAGAGAATACAGAAAGTGCAGAATTCGTGTCTTCGGCTCATTCACGGTATCAGAAAATATCAAAGAATATCCCATAATTGCGTGAAACGGGTTGGCTTACAATGGAAAACCGACGAAAATTAAATGCTGCTAATTTATATCAAAAAATTATATTAACTAAAACACCGCCCTACCTGTACAGGAAAATCACTTTTCGTACCGATATTCATAATCTGAATATCAGATTTAAAGGTACTCTTACCCCACCTAGTTTTAAAACAGAATTTTTCAAGCGATCATTTAGTTATAATATATGCCAAGTGATTAACCTGTTACCAAAAGAAATTAAAAATTCAAAACTTTCAATTTTACGAAAAAAATTCAAACTCATTCTGTTAGAAAACCAACTTTTATTATAAATTACCATATAAATTTCTACTCATATCAACCAAAATAAGTTTCAGCAATGTACGTCTTTCCCAGCATCATTTAAATAATTGGTGTCCCCGAATTTTTCCCCAACTCTTATCTGTTTTTTTTGTCTTAGAATAGGTAGAATACTTTTGAGGTTGAGTGGAAGAACAACTTATTAGCACTTGTGTTACATAAGATGAACTTCGCCTTTTGTAATTTCAGAAATTAAATTGTTTATTGAACCAAAATTGTATGTGCCCAGTACTGAAAAACAATAAAGACGATTATTATTATTATTATTATTATTTCCAACTCTACAGAAGCATGGGAAAATCTACTTTCTTTCGCATACAAGTCCTTCTGCCTTCCACCCATCAATCAAAATCGAAAAGAATCTCCAACAACAATCACCAAGAGAAACATTGAGAGTCCCAATCTTCTGCAAAATACAACAATTACTAATCCTTCAACATCGAAATATAATCTCTCTAAACGTATAGTCAACAAAGTTTCTGATGGTGATCTCACATCTGCTATTCGTATTTTGACGTGTACTGACACAATAGCTACTTTTGACGAAACAACCTTGTTGGAGCTCAAATCAAAACATCCAGCTGACACGTAATTTATATACACAGGGAGTGACATCTTTAACCCTTTGAAAGTTAACGAAATTGAAGTTTTGAATGCAGTAAAGTCATTTCGTACTGGATCTGCAGGAGGCCTAGATTCTTTGAGACCATCGCATCTTCAAGATTTGTTATCTAAAAGTTCTGGATCTATGGGCGGGAGACTTCTTCGGTCTTTAACCAACCTCTGCAATTTTATGCTTAGCGGTAAAGTTAACCGAGATGTGATCCCAATCCTATACGGAGCATCATTGATAGCACTTAGAAAAAGATGCGGTGGCATCAGACCAATAACCGTCGGTACTACTTTTAGACGCCTTGTTTCCAAATTAGCATGTTCACAAATCAAGGAATCATTAGGTAATTCTTTCCGTCCCATACAATTTGGTTTTGGTACTCCAGGAGGATGCGAAGCCGTCGCCCATGCAGCACGACGTTTTGTGAATCAACATCCAGACTCTTCTTCTACTGTATTTCTGAAAATTGATTTCGGAAATGCTTTAAATATGATTCACAGAAATATTCTTTCAGTAAGAGTCAAAGATACGATCCCAAATCTCTTTCCCTTCATACGTCAATGTTATGAGAGGCCAAGTTTTTTGAATTTTGGAAATAACGTAATTCATTCGGAAAGAGGCTTTCAACAAGGAGATCCATTGGGCCCCGCTCTCTTTCGTTTATGCATCGAGAACCTAACAAGATCGATTGAAGCTGAATTTAATTGTTGGTATCTTGATGATGGCGCCATAGGTGGCAATGCAGATTTGGTTCTAGAACAGTTTCAAAAAATTATTTCGTCTTCCAATGAAGTCGGCCTCCAATTAAATTTAAAAAAATGCGAACTTTTGTTTTTGAACGAACATACAGATAACATTTCAAAGAAATTCAATGATTTAGCTCCTGGCATTAAAATTATGGACAGAAACAATTGGACCCTCCTTGGTGCTCCACTTTTGGATGAATCTTCGACAGAATGCATAAACCAAAAAACATATTCCCTCATTTTGATGGCATCACGCATCGATAAAATTCCTAATTATATTGGATATTTTCTCCTGAAGATTTGTTTGGCTATACCCAAATTGATGTATACCCTGAGATGTTGTGCAATATGGCGCTGCATGGAGGAACTCATTCATTTTGATGCAACACTCCGTGAGATTCTGGAGCAGATAACCAATAACCATTTCAACGATCTAACATGGCTCCAAGTAACACTTCCCGTGAATAAAGGTGGTCTAGGAATCCGTCAAGCATCTTCACTCGCTTCACCAGCTTTCCTTTCTTCATTCAACAGCGTCCAACATTTGATTGACCAGATTTTACCTAATTACTTCACCAATTCACCAGACTCTTTCCACATAGAATGCGAATCTATTTGGCTCTCGAAAACAGGTATCTCTACACCTAGTTATAAACTCTCACAGAAATCCTGGGATATTCCTCTTATCGATTTCTCATCTACAAAACTCCTTGAGTCAGCTGCTAACTCTCAATTCGAAAAGGCTCGTCTCAAGGCAGTATGCACTAAGGATTCTGGAGCTTGGCTTGACGCCCTTCCTGTTGCATTCCTTGGAACGTTATTGGATAATGAATCCTCCAGGATTTCTGTTGGTCTACGTTTGGGTTGTTCGATTTGTGTTAGCCATACATGCAGATGTGGATCCAACGTCAATGATAAAGGTATTCATGGTTTGAGTTGTAAATATAGTTCGGGACGTTTCTCACGACACTCCACTGTTAACGATTTAATTAAACGTGCTTTGTCAACTGCTGACATTCCTTCTGTTTTGGAACCCTTAGGAATAATTCGTGACGATGGTAAACGTCCAGATGGGATGTCTCTCATTCCTTGGAGCCATGGAAAACCACTAGTTTGGGACTTCACCTGTGCAAACACTGTTGCTCCTTCACATATTAATTTAACATCAAAGACTGTTGGTGGTGCTGCAAATTCTGCTGAAAAATTGAAGATTAAAAAATATTCCAGTTTGATTGATCAATATAATTTTTATCCAATAGCTATAAAAACCTACGGTTCTTTTGGTAAATATGCATTGGAATTTTTCAAAATTATCGGTCGTAAACTCATCGATAAAACTAATGATCCTGGAGCGAGGACTTTCCTGTTCCAACGTATAAGTATTGCAATCCAGAGAGGAAACGCTGCATCTGTCCTGGGTTCTATTTCTACTTCTAAAAGTTTGGATGAAATTTTTATCCGTCCTCCAGGATTGAGAATTTTGAGCAATTCCTCGATTATTTCTACAGTCCCACTTCTTACTTCTTCACCATCAAGGCAAATAGAAGGAGTGAACTCTGACGAAATGGAAGACACATTTAGAAGAAAAACTTTGAAGAAAAATTATTTGTTTTTCTCTTCCCAAAAAATAACTTGTTCTGACATATCTCAATCCAACTCAAGTAAGTACAATACCATTAGACCACTCGGTCTCAATGGATTGAAGAACATTGGCAACACCTGCTTCATGAATAGTATAATACAATGTTTATCGAATACCAGATGGTTGCTCGAGTATCTGAGAAAAGACGAGCATATGAGGGATATCAACACAAGCATATCAAGCATGAAAGGTGCTCTGATAAAAGCATTTGCGATTGTGATAAAAGAACTCTGGTCGGAAGATTTGTCTGATAGGATGGTAAATACTGTTTCTTTGAAATGCCAGATACAAATATTCGCACATCGCTTCATGGGGCACGCTCAACAGGACGCCCAAGAATTTCTCAGATATTTATTGGAAGGTCTTCATGAAGATATAAACAGAGTGATTGAAAAGCCCAAACCTGTTTTGATAGAAATTGATGAAAAACTGAGCAATCTTGAAAAGGCACAGGAGTCTTGGACAAGATATCTGAGAATGGACAACTCAAAAATGGTTGATAACTTTGTTGGTCAACTGAAATCATCGCTGTTCTGTTCTTCTTGTGGCCATTGTTCTGTCTCTTTTGACCCTTTCTGGGACCTTCCACTCGATATTCCACAGATACCTGGCCAGCCGAGTCTGTCACAATGTTTAGACTTGTTTATTAGAGAAGAAATTTTAGATGGCGAAGAGAAACCAACTTGTTGTAAATGTAAGGAAAGAATAAAATGTACAAAGTCATTATGTATATATAAATTCCCCAAAATATTAGTAATTAACTTGAAACGATTTTCGCCTTTGGGGAGATTTATGGGGAAATTAAATGTCAACATTGACTTTCCTCTCAAAGGATTGGATATGAGTAATTATGCAGCAGATAATGTAGCTCCATGTCAATACAACTTGTATGCTGTATCCAACCATAGTGGAACAACTTATAGCGGACACTACACGGCTTACTGTAAGCACCCTTACGCAGGCATATGGCACGAGTACAATGACTCCAGAATATCACCGATATCATCACAATCCATTATAAGTGAAGGAGCATTCGTCCTTTTCTATGAGCAAGAGGACACCAACTTAGATTATATTTATTATAATTTGAATTGTTTTCAGGGTATTAATAAAGTTTGTGAGGTAATGGTGAAAAAAAAAATTGATATATGTGATGCAATTTCAAAGGGAACTGTAGCTAAAAAATTATCCAAACGAAGCCCTATTAAAATTGTTCATCCATGATGGCTAAGAACAGCTAAACGTATACTGCGGCTATATGTTTCAACCGCTGAACCATCAGAAACCTTGGTTGCCTTGGTAACTTTTATTTTAAAGGCGTATGGTCCAATGTGGTTTATTATTGAAACAACACCATCACGCCCGCAGGCAACCTTCAATGTCTGGAAAACAATTCAGTTATTAGGGTTTTCACCGAAAAATTTGAAGGAAGTGATTGATCCAGTAATATTGCGATATTTCGCACATCCTGAAGATATCCTGCTTGGAATGCTCGGGGACACCAGACATCATATTCGGGAGCTTGCTGTGCGTCGAATTTTCAAAGTTCGAAGCTCTAACATACAGCAATCACTACGACAATTTGAAGTTCCAAATTCGTTGAATATAAACGCCTCAAGCTATATGGACTTGATTGATTGGAGTACTCTTGTCATTACTGAGCCGCCTTTAACAATGGGGTTACCTGTAGAAGTTTTGATCAATATTGTGGAAAATCCGGATACATCAATGCTGTTCTCTGAAATAAAATCGTATCCATGTCACACGCAAGCGGTTGAACGAGCTGTTAAAATTGTGACCGAAGCTTCAGCTACAGTTTGTGGTAGCTAAAACAGAGATGGTGTAATGAGGGCAAAATTGGAATCACGTGGAATTATACCTTCTTTTGGATCAAAGCAAGATTATAAGTTAATTAAGTTTTAGTTGTTCAAAGAATGTTTGATAATACACCTATTTTTAAGTTATATATCTGAATCTATATAAAAGTCACCATTATGTTAGATACTACTAAAATATTTCCATTTTGCATTCTGTTATACTTGTGAATTCGTTTTATAATAAATATTACCTCTATCTTGAACCACTTCATTTGGCTTAAAATTAAATAAATAATTCAAAATTCAAAAAATGCTGTTGTGGCAGTTTAAATTGCAAAAATAAGGAGAAAAGTATTGAAGAAAATGTGTTTCTTTTTAAGTAGTGCAACTTTCGAGAATTTGCAGATTTTGAAAATATGAACCCATTGAAATGGAAACTTTAGTGTCATTGTGGCAGTTCAAAAAATAGAAATATAAAAAAAAATAATAATGAAATATTTTTCTTTTCGTATTTCACAACTTTCTTATAGTTGCAGACACAAGCATTTACAAATTTTCAAATCCCCTATACCAATCGGCCCATCCTAATCCATAGGGTACAACACAAGGAACCATATATAAATAATGCACATGTCACAGACTCAGAGGAAGTCCAAAAATTGGATGGAAATCCCCAGAAAAAAACAGTTGAGGGTATAACATTGAAAAAAAAAACTCACAGAAAATAAAATATGAATAATATTCCAGGGGGTAATCCACTTATTCTCAATTCAAAATTATGAAGATTTTGCAAAATCTTTGATATGAAATTCTACTTTTTCACGTAACAACTACTTCCACGGCATAACGAACACACTGGACGTTGTACTACATCTGGGAGATGTCGTGAAAACATACTTTTTTCACACTCTTTTGTACCCATTTTTGGCACACTATTCATTCCCATACTTTCTTCTCGACCATTCTTCATACTTCCACTTCTCCATTTTCTGTGCTTTTTTAAATGCCATTTTTTCTACTTTCTTCCACACATTTTTTCCACCCCTTTTCCATACTTCTTTGAAACTTTTTCACATTCTTTCCACCCGTTTGTTGCACTTTCTTCACTATTCTTTCCTACACCATTTCTTCCACCACATTATCGTGATATTGAATACATGGATATCCCCTCCCCACGTGTATGGAGTTGAAGGAAAGCTCAACTTATTACATTACCATATCCACTTGACACAATCCTATGCCAAATCACAGCTACGCTGGACTCACTGTTTGGTCCATATATGATGTACTTGTATGATAATGTTAATGATAATGACGTTTATTCGTGATTAAATCGATACAATTTATGCCCGTAGTGACAAATGTTTTGCAATATAATCTGAATAAACATGACAATACCCACAGAAGTATTATACATACTTGTATGTGGGAATCTAATATAAACAATTTTAAGATAATATAAATATGAATATGACATAGATAAACATTACATTATTGCCATAATAATCAATAAATATAGTAAGAACAATTTTTACTGTGGGATAAAATAGATAAATGGTGCATATAAGAATACATTTTTAAAATACGAACATGAATAAACATTACAATATTTGCAGAGGTGTTGTATATAGTGGTAAATAATAAAGTGTAGATAAAAACAATTATGTACTAAGAGTAAAATGTTCTATGGGATCAAGTAGATAAATGTGAGCATATAATACTATATTTTTTGGGGTTAGGTTAGGTTAGTTAAATCTCCCTTTTTTCATGATCCTTCAATCAATTTATGAATATCAGTTCTTTCATTTTCCTTTACAAATGCTAATAGTTGTTTTTTGAAGCGTTTTAGTGAAGTTTCGTCTTTGATTTCTTTTGGTAGGTAATTGAATAATTTCGGTGCTAGATACCACTAGCTTCTCTGTCTTATGGATTTAGAGGTAACTGGTATGTAATGTTGGTGCCTTGTTCTCGTCGCGCATGGATGGTTTGGGGTGTCATATTCAGTTTTGTTTTTGTATATTAGACATCCTATGTGGACGCTGTATAATTGTCTGATATCTAATATTTGTGTTTCTGTGTATAGTAAATCGCTTGAATATCTTGCAGGTTTGTTGAGCAGTATTCAAAGAAATCGTTTTTGAGAGACTCCAAGTGCATGCAGGTGTGTTCTTGATACTCCTTCCCAGCCAATAATGCCATAATTCAAGTGTGATTCGACCAAACTATGGTATAGAATTTTTTTGTATTTGTAATCCAAAAATCTTCCAACCTGCTTGAATCGATATAAAATACACGTAATTTTTTTGTTAAGTACTCTATATGATGGTCCCATCTGAGATGATTATCTATATATATATGCCTGGATATTTAATTTTTTTCGTTGGTTTGATTACAAGGTCTTGTTGAATATTTAGTGTGTATTCTGGCAAGGATGTCGAGAGACTGCTGAATGGTGAGTATACAGTTTTGTCGAAATTTATAGTGAGTAATCTACTGTCGAACCAGTCTTTGAGTTTTCCTAGATCTTTTTCAATATTTAGTTTGAGGTTGTACCAGTCGTCATTTTTATAGTATATTACCGTGTCGTCCGCGAAACTGCTGATGATTTTTCCGATTGTTTCTTGTATGAATAGGTCATTTAAATATATCACGAATAATACCGGCCCTAGTACTGTTCCTTGAGGTACACCACATGTTATTGTCGTTTCTGTACTAACCTGATTTTCAATTCTTACTCTTTGTTTTCTGTTTGTTAGGTAACTTTTTGATAGTTTGTGTGCCACACCTCTCACACCCATATCTGCTAGGGTATCTAAAAGTATGGAGTGGTCGACCGTATCGACCGCTTTTTTCAGATCTATGGAAACACCTATGGAGGGGGTACTTGAATCTAGGGATTCATAGATGATTTTCGTTAGGGAGTGAATTGCATCCGTAGTAGACTTATTATCTCTAAACCCGTACTGAGATGTTGATAGTAGATTATGTTTTGTTAGGAATGTGTTCAATCTCGTTCTCAGGATTTCTGTTTTTTTGTTTCGATTTTTAGAATTTCATTAACAGTTTTCCATAATTTTTTGCTCGAATTATGTTCATTTTCCATTAACTTTTTATAATATTTATCTTTTGCATCTTTTATTTTTTCTCCGTATTTTTTTTGGTTGTTAGGTAGTTGTTTTTTCGTTCTCATTTTTGGTTTTTTTTTTTTTGGTTGATATGTTTTATTGATGACTTCGTTATCCAGGTTTTTCTGCTGCGATCACTATTTTTTATTTTTATGTATCTTGTTGATTTACTAATACAGGTATTTATTATGTTGATGAATTTTTCGGTTGCAGATTCGAGATTACACATTGGGTACAATTCATCCTCTCAATTTATGTAGCTAATGGATTCAAGAAGTGATTTTTTGTCTAGTCTTTGGAAGTATTTTTTTGAATTTTTATTCATTCTATGTATTTTTTTATTATTCAGTACGATTTGTACTAGAGTTATGTAGTGGTCTGTGATTGTGGTGGAGATAGTAATTTGCAATATATTGTTATAATTTTGATGTTTCATTTTAATAAATATATGGTCTAGACATGATTCCGTTCCATTTCTTGCTCTTGTAGTAGTATTTATGGTTGAGTGGAACCCATATTCACTCATTATGTCGAGATAGGTTCTCGAGTCTTCAGTTTTCAGTATATAACTGATTTTCCACTTTTGTATATTGAGATGGATATATTTTTTGTCAAGACAAAATAATCGTTTTAGAAACTGAGAAAAAATTATAATGATGGAGCGTGAAGTGAAAAATAGCAAGAATTTGAAAGGAACGACAAAATGAAAACTAATTGACATTGTACCCCAATTCGTGGCTGCGGTAACCTGCACTCACTTTTTCATCCATTACGGAATTCTTCTAGGATAACAGGAAGTTTATTCGACAAAAAATGTTCGACGATCATATGCCGCCTTAATTAAGCATTACTCTGCATTTTTCAGTACATGAATACAGTAGCAATAATGATCCCACCAATACACGGATACCAGAATATAAATGGTATCAGTTATGTGTCACGTTCAATACACTGGTGTGGAGGTTCAAATGGGTGAATCGTGGTGCGGAAGCTATTTTATGCAGTAAACATGTCACTAGCCTGAGACGACCATGAAGATTAGTAGATATATTCCAATGACCATGTTATGTGTAACACAATTGACTGAGATCATTCTGGCCCATGTTAAACAATTTGCTCCACTCCAATGGGTTAAAATATCGGGGATTTCCGTAAATCATAATTTGTTAAGTAAAGTACATTCTCATATCAATTCAGATATTCCAAAATATTGAGTAACCATATGAGAATGCTAACTATTCAGATTTCAGGTATTGTAACTTTTACGCGCAATTGAAATAAAACTTTTTTGATGTTTTGGCAGATACTACGCTTGAACTTAAAATAAATAAGTCATATAAATTCATATTGATAATTTCATTTAGAGTAATCAACAGAAAGTCATACATTTATTCACAACGAGCATTACAAATTATTTGATTCAATTATTATTAAAATTCGAATAATATGGAATTTAAGGTTGATGATAACCAAGAAGAAATATAAACTTAAAATTTCTTGAGAAAACTGTTTCAATTGTCGAACCATATCTCGTTCTCAATTGAAGTGGAGAATTATCGATTGTTCAATTGAGTTTTTCTCATAATCAATCAATTCATGATTGAGATTCTTCTAAACAAAAATTAACATTGAAATCTTCAGCAAGAATCAACGGTAACTCATGGTTATTGCTATTCAAAAGTCCTGAACCTTAAATAATGAAATTGAGTAATTTCTGATGAATAAATTCTATATTGTTCGATACCGTTTTGTTCAGGTGAATGTAAAGAACAACGTTAGTAAAATGTTGATCATGTATGTTGACACACCGAACAACAGCAATGTCATATTTTTTATTATAATCATTTTGAAGATATATTTCAATAGTTATTTCAAAACAGTGATCATTATTCACCAAATTTCACGTATTCATTGACAGTTTTTTACTATAAGTAATCTTATTCCAATGATCAATATAAATTCCTTGAAAATATGTGAGATTAAAGATATTTTTTACTGACTTCATATGAAAAATATTGAATGTTGAGGAAATGAATAAAAACTAAATTTTCTTGGGCAGCAACACGTTAGAAGGTTGAATTCTTTTATTTCTAGATTGAAGTATAAGATACTTCTGTGATTCAGTTATTTCAATTCAATATATCAAATGAATAATACACACCGCTCATGTTAAGCTCCTTTACTTTAATTACGCTCATTCCTCCAAAGTATTCAGTGGCCCCTTAGTCACACCTATAGAAGTTTAACTTTCAAAATATTTTAAACAAGTATATTATGAACTATTATGGTTTTTCAGTAATTCTCTTCCCAGAATTCGAATGACAAATCACATATTGGTATTATCATTCCAATCGTGAACCTCGTGAACGGTAGGGTCTACTATGACAATGTGGATGAAAGTTGACAACAAACTATCAACGAAAGTGAAAGCCAGACTTTCAGGACACGTTGTCTTATTCCTGAAGAAGAATCTGAAATACAAGGGATAGAGCTTGCTAATGACAGCTCTCATAAGCAGGACACTGAACGCTGAACCTGTGCGATATTGAATCCAAGGCTAATAAATACCAAGTTATTCTCATCAATGATGACCAATTCCCACTCAATCCGTTAACTTCGGGATGAAAAATAATGAGCTATGAACTCGTATAAACCTTTGTTTTGGCATTTCAAAAGTTGGCTCAAAACTCTTGTGTCAAGCTCAAAGGTAGCAAAAATAGTTTTTTCGTAAATATCTCGCTTCCTATGCTCTGAATGATATTCGCATTCAATATTGAAGTTGTAGAGCATAAAATTATCTACAAACTATTTCGAGCAAGTTTTTATAGGTTGTGATAGAGGGCGAAGAGTGAGGTGCGCTAAGTCATACATGTCATAATGCGAGTAACCGTGAATCCCAATACATAGTACGGCTTATAAAGATAATTATGTATATATATATATATATATATATATATATATATATATATATATATAATCATGTGAAAACCTTTATTATCAATTATTCCATTCATCATATTCATGAATATTATCCATAAATCGAATACTCGTTTCATAATGCATCCCTAATTTTATTAAAACATTGGGAAACTTTCCCGATCTAGATCAATTAGTTCAATATTTAAAAAAAATCTGCCCTGTACAAACATTGTGAAGAGTACGCATCTTGATAGCAATATGTAATGCTCCAAGATCTGAGGAAAATCTGATAATTTGCGCTATACACAATTCGTCAAATCATCAAAGCCCAATGAACCTGTGCAGTTATCAACTCTTTCCCCAACAAGTACAGCAGCACATCAACATATCAATCGTGTCTACTACAAGATTTGAACTTGGTAAGAAAACGATTTAAAATCCCAGGATTCGGGTTCGGTACTACATGAAAAATTTTTAACAAAAAATTAAACCGACGAAAAAATCAACTGAAAAGCAAAAAATGAAATAAACATTCTCAGTCTAAATGATAATTGAGCTCCTAAACTAATGTGAGTAACTGATTTGGAGTCGGCGCCAAACAAACAATTATCGAAGATCATTATATATGAAAGAAGACATCAAAACGCAGCCGTGCATCTCGCTGCCATCATTTTACGCTTCACCTAATTCAATTGCTAGTTTGTTTGGCGCCGACTCAAAATCAGTTACTTACATTAGTTTAGGAGCTCAATTATCATTTAGACTAAGAGAGTTTATTTTATTTTCTGCTTTTCAGTTGATTTTTTCGTCGGTTTAATTTTTTGTTAAAGTTTTTATTTTTTACTTTTCAGTTCCGTATTTCGTCGGTTTAATTTTTTGTTTGGAAGTTTTTATTTTTCAATTTTTTGTGGCTGAAATCTACCAATTACTACCTACTTGTTTTTTGATTACTTCTAAAATACTTACTTACCCACCTTACTTCAACTTTTACCAGTTAAATAATATGATTATCTACTTTCACTATTTGTTGTCATATAAATTATTTTTGTTGTTCTGGTTAGTTTATTTCATTATTTTGTATATCATTCCAGCCTCTCATGAAATATATTGATTTTGACGG
Source organism: Gonioctena quinquepunctata (assembly GCA_018342105.1). Classification (NCBI taxonomy): domain Eukaryota; kingdom Metazoa; phylum Arthropoda; class Insecta; order Coleoptera; family Chrysomelidae; genus Gonioctena; species Gonioctena quinquepunctata. Next base: position 31,846 of record JAFIRS010002140.1, read on the forward strand.
AACAAGAATAATGTCAGTAGCGATCTGTCATTGTCAACTACGTATGTGTGTGCCAATGTTCACTAGTGAAAAATCAATTATCCCCTATTTTTCTACCCGTAAGGGTGGCTAATTCCTTTCGAAATCCAAATATAAGATATACCCTATCTATTAAAAAAAGAATCATCCAAATCGGAGACTCCAGTACAAAGTTATGCCTGATAGAATCGGTTAACGGATCAGAATTCAGAGGGTGAGTGATCAATATCCTTCATTTCGCTACCCTTAGGGGTGGATTTCATCTTCTAAATTCGAATGGGGCCAAATACAAAGTACACCCTATCCACTGAGAAAAGAATTATCGGAATCGGACGCCTCAGTAAAAAGTTATGCGTGATCATACATAGAAAAATATGATGGAAAAAAAAAATATATACGGGTCGAATAGAGAACCTCCTCCTTTTTGGTTCCGTCGGTTAGAGATGAAATCCTGGAACCGTCAACAACGTTATTACCACCATCACCAGATGAACTGCTCAATACAATATTTTGCAACTGCAACTATGAGTGGTTATGGTTCGCGCTGCGGGTTACAAAGCTCTTCAGCTTGTGGCCAGTGAAATGGACAAGCATGCCTCAACGCTTCATCGTATTCAAATGATCTCGATGAAGAAAGTGCATACAGTGCGGTTTTTATTAGCTCCCCCTCTTCCTGTTGAATTTTCACCGGTTGGACGTAGAACAATGAAAAAGAAGGTATTGAATGAAATCACCAATACTATTTTTCGAAATCAAAGACATTGTGAGTGCCCGATAGATGGTGCGGGGGGGGCACATCAACTTAAAAATTTCAGATAACATGGGGAGTCAAGTAGCACATTGTTGAAGAAATAACTCAATTATCTTCTCAACAATTTAGTTCTTTTCAATTTCGTTAATAAGTTTTTTCACAATATGCATTTGAAATGTCAAGTATAACAAAATTCCAAATGCATATTGTGAAACAACGTTTCAACGAAATTGAAAAAAAATAAGATGGTTGAAAAGAAAATTGAATTAACTTTATAACGATGTGCCACTTGAACCCCCATGCTTTTTGAAATTTTCAAATTGATGTGCCCCCGTGCTAACTATCGGGCAATCACAATGTCTTTCATTTCAAAAAGTAGTATCGGTGATACCATGCAATACGTTTCGAACTCATTGTTCTACGTCGAACCTTTCGAAAGTTAACAGGGGGGGAGGACTTCTGAAAGCCGCACTGTATAACCCTGAAACCCTTGAGAATCTAGGGACGAACATAAATGATAACGAGGATGATGATGATAATTAAGACACATATTTACTACTGATAATACATTCACCACTGATAATAATAATCAACTGATAATATAATTGAAATATATTTGAAGTATTTCACTTCATTATTCCATCATTGATATGAAGTGAGTTACCATTATTAAACAAGTATTTGATTTATAATCATAATATTTATAGTTATAATGTATTAAATAATAAATAAGGTTTTCACATAATTTTAATTTTTCTAGTGAATAATTTTCTATCCTATTTTAAAATTGTAATTGCTTCAGTGGATTCAGAAATTCAACCCCAAAAGGGTGATGTTTTGGCTCTCTGTTTCAGTGTATTAAAAGTTCAAGGGGTTGAAATTGGTGGAGGTTTGCATGTGGATTCAGTTATTTCCCGAATTAGAGTAATGAAAATTGTGTTTGAGGTCATTGTTACAAATAAAGAAATATGTGCTTCGCAGTTCTCAGAAATTCAACTTCGAAAGGGATGAAATTTGGGTGGACATTTTCATAGGGATTCCGTTAGTTTTTGAATTAGGATCATGAGAATTCATGTTTTGGCTCTCCGAAACATATGAATGAATCATGTTTGACCTCATTTGTATATCTCGTCCGTGAAGAAGTGAAAAGCGGTTAGTTAGTTTGTAATAGTCGTCAAAAAGAATTACTATCTTTGTCAAATCAAGTATGCCAGCCAAAGGAAATGACGGGATAACGAACTACCGAGATAACAAGAAACAGGATAATGGGATGACAGAAAACGGGAAACGGGATAACGGTTACCCCCTTGTAACGGCAAAAGAGATAATGGGATAATTCCCTGACTGATTGACACACTTACTGACGATCAACGCCTAGACCACACTGCTGAACCTAAACAGCGTATTTCTATGATGACATAGATAAACACTGAGGAATCTTCCACCCTCAATGGGTGGAAATGAAGGTGAAAAGGGGGTGGAAAGTGCCGTTAGTTTTGAAATAAGAGTCATGGAAATTGATATTTGGGCTTTTCTTCTCAGTCAAAGAACACTGATGTCTAGGTTTTCAAAAATTCAACACCAGAGTGGTCAAAATGGGGATTGAAACTTTGTATAGGTATATGAGTACCATACGTTCTTGAATTGATGTTTCGAGTATTTTTTACAAATGAAGGAATATGTGTTTTGATATTTTTGAAAGTTCAACTCCTAACGGAGTGAATGAGAGGGGCTTAATGGAAATTGGAAGTATTCGTTTTAAAGTTAGGTTCATAAAAATTGGTATCTGGGAATTTTGTTACAACAAAAGAAATAAATTTTTCGGTGTTTATAGAAATTCAACTCCTAAAGGTGCGAAAGTTTGTATGTGGATTCCGTTGGTTTCTTTGTTTGTCCCATATGCGTTCCTATACTATTCATGCGTATGCATTCCTCTACAGTTCATCCAATTGCGATGGAACATTGGTGAGTTGTGCGTACGCCTGCGAAATTATCCTGAATCAGTACAACCATTCTACAATAGGTGGCGTACGAGTCGTTCCAACAAATGAGTGTATTTGATATAGTTCAGTGGCTGTTCGTGTGTTTTTGTGACATTTCAGTTCATGCGTGACATAAAAACTAATATCTAGTAGTAAATATCCGAGTGACGTATTCCTGAGACAATTTTGAGAAAAAAGCCTATATCAACTTGTGTCCGGTAATGCTTCGTTTCGGAGATACAGGGTGTTGAAATTGAATTTCTTTGTTCGCATTTTAAAAATAACTTTTGCAAAAAATAAGTTATTTGCACGAAATTTGGTACCCAGGGTTTCTTCGACGTGGGAAATCATAATTTCGTAATAATTTTCATGTAACATCTAGAGGGCGCTGCGTACGCTGCCATTATTCATTTCAAATTGCCCCAACATTTTTGACAGTGAACTTTTGGTACTTTTCATAAAAAAACCTTATTACCACACCTTTTCCAAGTAAAAAAGGTACGGTTCTTCAACAACGCTGGAGGTGATCGTTTTCGAGATATTTACAATTATCTATATCGATGCATGTTACTTAGCTCCTAGGGCGCTAGGTGAAGTTGCTGAGAACATTACAAAAACTAAGTAAGTGGTAGGTCTCGTCAAAATAAACTACTTTTTTCTTATGAAATGTTCATCTGAAAATCATTTAATTTCGAGATACAGATTGTTGAAATTTTTCAAAACATGGTTGGTTTTTGTCATAAGTTTTTTACAGTTTTAGTTATTTCTATCAAACTTTATACGCAGTATATCCCGACAGACTTCTTCCGAACTGAGCATTATCAAACTGCTCAATCAGTATAGCCAAATTTGATTTCAATAATTTTTGTCACTCTCTGCTTGCAAATTAAGTTGATAAAATCGAGTAGGCTATGAACCTTCGTTTATAAAAATAGAAGTTCGCTGACACATTTTCAACTATTCATTGACAAATTCACAGTTCGGAGTTTAAAAAGTGATTTTTTGGTACCATGCCCGACTTCACGAATGCTGAAATGGCTGATATGGTTTTTGCATACGGCTTGGCTGACGGAAATTCAACCGAGGCCAGACGCATCTATCAGGAAAGGTATCCCCAACGCGTCACTCCTTGTGCACCGACATTTGCCAATTTTTTCTGGCGACTTTCTGAATCTGGAAGCTTTGAAAAAAAATTACAGTAGGACGGCCACGGACTACAAGAACTATGGAATTGGAGGAGGCGGTTCCCGAAGAAATTAGTGAACATCCATAGACAAGTACAAGAAAAATTAGTCAAACTTTAAATGTGAGTCACATGACCGTTTACAGAATTTCAAAGGAACAGCAATTATATCCTCATCATATTCATCGTGTCCAGGCACTTACGCTACGTGATTTTCAACCACGTATCGAATTTGCTCAATGGCCTCAAAGAAAAGTCGAACAACATCCCCAAGTTTTATCAAAAATCCTCTTCACAGATGAGGCTAATTTTTCAAGAAATGGTATCATGAACTTCCATAACAACCACATCTGGGCGAAAGATAACCCACATGCAATAACGCAAACTCATTTCCAAGACATATTCTCTTTTAATGTATGGGTAGGCGTAATTGAGGATTTAATTGAGCCCTATTTTCTTTCCTTACATTTGAATGGAGATGTTTACCAACATTTTTTGGAACACGAGCTCTCCCAGCTTATGGAAAATCTTCCCATTAGTCTCCGAAATCACTCTTGGTTTATGCACGATGGAGCCCCTGCTCATTTCAGTGTGGAAGCAGGAAATTTCTTAGCCGTAGCATATCCCCAACGATGGATAGGAAGAGGAGGCACTCAGCATTGGCCCCCGAGGTCACCAGACCTCAATCCCATTGTTTTTTTTTGGGGACACCTGAAATCACTAGTTTATGCTAGTCCCATTGAAAACGGAGAAATTTTATGGGATCGCACCATAGCTTACTGCGAAACGATAAGAAATACTCCCGGCATTTTTTAACGGGTGCGGAATTCTTTGATGAGGAGAGCAGAAGCTTGTATTACTGTTGGAGTTCGTCACTTCGAACAGTTGTTGTGATAGTTGTTTCGTTCAATTTTTATATGTTTGATTGCCCAATAAATAACATAGTACTTCTCCGAATTGCTTTTTTACAAATTCCGAAAGGTAGCACATTCTAATTGAATAATTGAACCTGGCAAATTTTGTTAATTTGGATTGATTAAGCAGTTTGATAATGCTTAGTTTGAAAGGAGTCTGTGTTTGAAGTTTGATAACAATAACTGCAGTTGCAAATAACTTATGACAAAAACCAACCATGTTTTGAAAAATTTCAACAAACTGTATCTCGAAAACAAATCATTTTTCGATGAACATTCCATAGGAAAAAAGTAGTTCATGTTGACGAGACCTACCACTTACTTAGATTTTGTAATGTTCTCAGCAACTTCACTTAGCGCCCTAGGAGCTGAGTAACATGCATCGATATAGAAAATTGTAAATATCTCGGAAGCGATCACCTCCAGCGTTGTTGAGAAAGTGTACCTTTTTTACTTGGAAAAGGTGTGGGAATGAGGTTTTTTCTTGAAAAGTACAAAAAGTTTACTGTCAAAAATGTAAGGGCAATTTGAAATAAATAATGACAGCGTACGCAGCGCCCTCTAGATGTTACATGAAAATTAATACAAAATTATGATTTCCCACTTCAAAAAACCAATTTTTGTGCAAATAACTTATTTTTTGCAAAAGTTATTTCCAAAAAGCGAACGAAAAAATTCAATTCTAACACCCTGTATCTCAGAAACGAAGCATTTCCGGACACAAGTTTATATAGACTTTTTTTCCTAAAATTGTCGCAGGAATACGTCACTTGAATATTTCAACGTACTCATGTTACACCCTGTATATAAAAGGGTAATGAGCCCCATGACAACGTTATGAAAGGCAGTCATGATTCATTGTCACAGGGGCAATGCAAACTTCTTCAACGGCTTCCATTAAATTCATTTTGAATCTGCCTCCACTACATGTGTAAGTCAGTTACTTACAAATAAACATGTAGCATGGGGCAGAGTACCAAAAGCTCAAATGAGAACTGAGGGCAGATTTGACATGTGAATCTCAGTGTAGCCTAGGTTGCCAGATTCAATTCGAACATGAAGTATGATATAATTACACCCGGCAGCAAACGGTAAGGATCAGAATTCATCTGGTACAAATACAATTCCAGGACGGTAGAAGAACTTGGGGCTGGGATATACAGACGAAACTAATTATAACGATCTCTTTGAGCATATAAAAAGACACGACAGTATTTTAATCAATACATCACTACGGGGAAAGCCGTTTGAGACTGTGTTTGTGCCCTAGACGTAACAGCCAATCACAAAATTATGATGCTTTAATATATACCAGGACATATGGCATTTCAGTTTGAATGGAAAGTCCGACAAATTAACAAGAAAAGGCGCATCAATGACATTCAATGGTTCAGAACTATGTGAAAAAACACAGGCTTCAACCTAGTCGGACTGAACTCCAAGATGAAGTCAGGCAAAACTGTCGCTGAGAAAACCATTGCCTTGCTCTTGGTCGAATTACTAAGCAAGAACATGAAATCAGTTGAAATGTGGAAGTACTGCTTACTGTGAGCTCCATGAATATATGAGCAATATGGGCCTGGCAGAAGTACCACATTAGGTTCTAACAGAGAGAAAAAGATATTTCCATTTATATCCTGTACAAATTCCAGAGGCTAGCAAAAATAGAGTTCTCACAACAGACAGAAAACCAGAAGATAGCAATGGAATGAAGGGCCACTGTAGGACTAATTTGAAGGACAGAGCTGACGCAGAACATCAATCAACAATGGGAAAATACAGTAAATCTATGAAGGTCGCAGTGGTGAATTTTTTTATATAGGACTATCCTCCAAATATATTGAATATAGTCTTGATGTAGATGAGGTACGTGTTACATATGATATTGGTATCTTCTGCCTTTATACCAATTTCAATTAACTATGAGAATAAAAAGTGGTAGACAGAATATTACTGTTGATTTTATCCTCACCTGGAATGTATCACCGCACCATTCGTGAGAAAATTGCAGTTGATAATATCAACATGGATGTGGACAATAACTGTTGTTCCGGATTCCAAGTGAACGAAAGAAGTGCCCTAAATGATTTTTACCAAATTAGTAGCGGCTATGAAATGTAATCGAGGTTATTCCAAAGAGTGGAATAGAACGAATATTGAGATCTTCAATGAAACAAATTCAACAAAGGAAAATTTCTTAAATTGATCTGATTAGCAAGGAAATATTAGGCTATTGAGATTACAGCCTTTATTTTCTGAAGTGATGATGACAGTTCCACTAGGAATTCAAAGTAAACTAGCTCCGTAATTGCATTTCATAGAGAATAATGTGGCAATCAAGAATAATTCTGATAATTATTCTACTATTTCGAATATTACAAGTTTCAGTATAGTAGAACATGAATAATAATGCTGATGCATCTTGTAGCCCAGCAATAAATAATCTGTGATCATCATATCAGTTGAAAACTATGGTGAAAATCCGTCAAGATTGAGTAACATTCTGTAGTACCATTTCATCAACTGCAGAGAAGTGGTGTATTATTCATGACGTACTTCCATTATTCTCCTTCAGGATCCAAACTACTGAAAATATTTGTTCTCATGATGTCATCATATGTATGTGATGAAAACCGTCTCATTCAAACGTATTCCAACAACTCCGCGAATGATCTAGTCATCTCATAATCCTGAGTTCTCATGGCTATCTGGCTGATCAAATATATCATTGTACGGTTCTTTTATTTCTGCTATTCTTTCATAGATGCCCCCTTAATTGAAGTCGGTAGGATTCATCAACAACCGCGAGACCTAGAATAATCGATGAAGATTTCCTGTAACTTCCCAGAAACTACAATTTTGTTTACGAATACGAAGAGGGGAAAATATGTTCGACGACCTTTCAGCAGAATTCTTCATGACCAGTAATTACAAAATTCTCAAAACCAAATTGATTCTTCATTACTGGTCTTCATAAATGGTACCCACAAGACAGACTGAGAAGGGAAGTACGGTATGTACAAAACTTAACCCATACAGTATTCTAAATAGATTATGTTTAAATTTGCGGTTAATGAGTTCCATCACCATGCCAAATTTCAACTTTCTATAACGAACAGTCACTAAAAGAAAGGCAATGATAGACACTCAAATACATAGATAAACAGACGGACAAAGAGCCGAATGCAAAAAGTATAAACTTTATGAATTTTCACTAGTTTTGAAAATACCAAAGTTCATATCTTGAGAAAAATGGCCTTATTGTTCAGAAGAAAATCACAAAATAATGATAGCTATTGCTCGAAATCCTTGTTGCGACAGTTATATTTATCCATGTCGACATAAAAATACCTTTCATTGTATGACCGAATGTATTTCATGTCATGACGAGTTATTTTGTCTCACAGACTGGGGTGTTTGTCCCTGGTATTAAATTAATTTGGGTTCGTTGGATATAACAAACTATTCCAAATATTTGAAAACTTTTTTGGAACGATGTCATTTTCCTATAGAAATAATTTCTTAAAATAATGATGAACCACTCCAGACCCCATTATTACCTCAATGCGGCCCATTATTATATGTGGCTGTTATTGTGGCACTATCAATCATTTTGTCAAAATGCGATAATCTTAACGTTTTCGAAAGAAGGTTTCTGAGGTAACCTTAAATACATAATTATACAGTTTGCTCAAAAGAGTTGCATACTGCCGCGTTAGGAATAATTTATTTATTTATTTGCTTTGTTTGTGTCTTTTGAATCACTGACATCACTTCAGGGAAAGGAAGCCGATACATAAATTTACTAAATGTACAGGACGAATGTGATTTGCGGAATACTCGATAGGTAGGAAGCATTCTCGTATGGTGCAGAAAGTAATAACCAATTCAGGTATCTCTCAACTTTGAACCCAAAAAATAGTTTGGTAATATGCAAAATAGCGTTGTGAATATTTGTTTTATGCAGATAAGGTTTGTTTCAAGGACAATTTTGGCTTCCTACATTATATATGAGTAATAACGTTCGACACTCTTTCAGATGTCATTGATTTTGAAAACGTCTGCAAACTTGAAGAAATATATCAACAAAATTTCTCTTCAAAAACTTGTCTTTATTTTACAGAAACAAAAAATGGTAAACAATAACGAATCCTGGTACAGTTTTCCAATTGCCACTGAAAGTGAGCTGAAATTATTTTTCTTCTTTTGAAATCGCGCAAAACTTCCATTTTTTTAAACTTCTTCAGGGGTTGGGGTGGGTTTCCGATTGGAAAAATCTGCTACTAAAAGTGGAGAAATGAAAAGACATTTTCTCATTCCAATTTATAGTTTTTTATAGTTTATGAGTGATGAAATGAAATCATAAAAATAAATTAGTGATTTGTGAGATCAGTAACACTATAAAGATCCATATACTTTTTCAAATCTCCATTTCGGAGATATTCGTTTTTGAAGAGTAGACACTGAGAAAATATCTTTGTTGATAATTTCATATCCTGTGAAGACATTTTGATAAAATCCAAGTATGCTCGAAAGATATATACTGTTGATAATCACTGAAATGTCATTAGATTCTTGTAAGCTTTTTCTTGCATAAGAAATCATCTTACTTTCACATTGATTGCATTTTCTCATATTTGGATTTTTTTTATTCCATGTGAAATGTTATAACAAAAGAATTGTCATCTGAAAATATCATCGTTAATTCAATTTTGTTAACCGGAAGTGAAATTGTTTCAATTAGGGATGCTTTTCATATTTATATATATATATATATATATATATATGTATATATATATATATCCCGCGTACACTATAACGTCCGTACGTGGGTTTCCGACCATACACTACCGCGTCCTGAATGATACAACGTCCGTATACCGGACGCAGTATTGTTTTCCAACAATAATTCCATTATTTTGAACAAACCTTCGAATTTTATATTCGCAAATTGTACTCCGCATCCAGAGCTCCCATAAAATATGAAAACAGAAAATATTCATTAAAAAACGCGGGAGTTGGGTACACCAGAAAAATATGATTAAGGACGTAGTATTATACGGTCTGTGAAAGTTGCAGTATACATTTAGTTCAAACAATTTCTGTTTGGGGGGCGCTTTAAATCGTGAAACCTAATATATTTGGAATATACTTCTTCCACCTGTAGCATGCTGATGCGTCCTCAGTCTGGCAACCGTGTACACAAACACATTCTGGTCAGTGTGCAGTGTGCAAACACGTGCGAAGTTCTGGTGCCCGTTTATGTCTATTTTGCGAGTGAGTATTATTCTTTGAAATATTTTTACCTGTCTTCTACATGCTTTCACAGGAATTGGAGATTCATGAGAAAAAAAACATATAAAGTATGAATGCAATAGTCAGTTACATTGATTTGTCACTATTAAGTCGCCAGAAATAACCTTTTATGAGTTTCAGGGAATTTTAAAATGAGTAATGCTAGTGTTTTTATAAATTTTCAAGAAATTGAGTTTTTCAGAACCTTTACATTTGTTTTAGAATTCACAAATTGTTCTTCAATATTTCGGTTACAAATTGCAGCATTGTGAGGCGGTAAATCTATATTTTTATGTGGACTGCAGACTTTTCCAAAGTGTTTATACTCAAGGGCGGGCGTGTTCCAAAAGGGAACTGGACAAACGATTCATCTTTTTGCGCAAAGACGATTGCTTTGAATAAGCATTATTGGTTGGAAGCGGGAATCAAATCACATGAAAGTTATTCCATAGAAAACGAATAATTGAAAAATTATCGTCAGGATATAATGAATGATATGAGGTTGCAGTATATTTCACTTGATATTACAATTTTATGAAAATTTCCATACAACTTATCATTTCAGAAGAATTTTATTCAAAGTAGAAATTGGATATTATGGAGAACAAACACAAGAGCAGCCATAAGGAAGTTTTTTCTGCGCATGGCTATAACTATATCTCTTTATATATAATGTTTATATGATACAATAAATGAGTCAAATGTGCAGATTGACAATAATTGGCACAGTAATAAAATTGTGTATATGTCACCAGTTATTATTAAAATAAAAAATTGAATAAAAGGAAGCTATGAGTACACATACCCCCATACATGCCTACACATACAATTATTTGTAAATACCTGGTGAACTACAAAGACTCTTCCTCCATACATATCTGAGTTGCGAGTCTAAAGAAGAAGGCACTAGGTATGAGCAATTTGATCCAATTGTATCCTCAAGTGAAAAATTTTTATTGCAGAATTTCGAAAGGGTAGTTATAAGAGGAAAAAGGGGAAGAGGTGTGCCTGTTTTATTCAGTAAGGATGTGCAAGAACATATCAGTGTACTCTTATCGGTAAGGAATAAACAAGTGGATGATAAAAATCCTTATTTATTTGGTAAGCCAGGACTCGTAACACCCATAACTGGATACAAAGTTTCACAAAGTTATGCACGTGCAAGTGGAGCGAAAAATCCCTCGTCCATAACGTGTACCAAGTTACGTAAGCATTTGGCGACATTATCCCAGTTGTTTTCTCTGAACGAAACGGAAATTGACCAGTTGGCCACATTTATGGGACACACAATAGGTGTCCATGAGAATTCTTATAGATTGCCTGATGATCTTCACCAAACTGCAAAAATTTCAAAAATTCTTCTTTTGCTTGAGAGTGGAAATCTTGGTGAATACAAGGGAAAAACGCTAGACGAAATTGACATTAATTTGAATGAAGATCTCCTCGATTCGATAAATGAGTGCAGTGATGAAGATGATAACGGAAAAGATGACAGTTTGATTGAACATGATATGTTTCTACATGATGATGAACAAATAGGGAAACACTCCGTAGAAGATGATGAAACCCATAGTGTGACTGAGATTAGAGAAAAGCCTGGAAAAAAGAACATTAAAAGAGGAATGAAAAGGACACTGGTGAAGTGGACTGCAGATCAAAAAAAAATGGTCACAGAATATTTTGGAAAACATATAAAGAATAGAATTCCCCCAAAGAGATATGAATGTGAGGAATTGAAGGTGAAATACTCACAATTATTCTAAAATAAAGACTGGCCAAAAATAAAAGTATTTGTTCAGAATACATATTCTCGAGAAATGAAAAAATATTCTGACTAATATGAAGATTTTATTTCGAATTCTTCAGATGACTGTTCTGAAACGAGTTCATTCATAAGGAATTGTGATATTTTTTTGAATTTTGAAGATTCTAGAGAATTCATTTTTGTTTTACTCGTTTGAAATGTATTTACTAGCAAAACTTTCAGAAATTAATGATTTATTTATATATACAGCGTATTGTTTCTCTTATCCAAAATCTTATCTGTATTTATTGTCACGAAAAATAAAAGTATGTGTTCAGAATACATATTCTCGAAAATGAAAAAATATTCTGACAATGACTAATATAAAGATTTTAATTCTAATTTTCCAGACGACTGTTCTGAAACGAGTTTATTTATAAAGGAATTGTGATATTTTATTGTATTTTAAAGAGTCCAGAGAATGTATTTTTGTTTTACCCTTTTTCTAGTTTTTCAGATGACTGTTCTGAAACGAGTTCATTTATAAGGAATTGTGATATTTGGTTTTATTTTGAAAATTCTAGAGAATTTATTTTCGTTTTACTCGTTTGAAATGTATTTACTTACAAAACTTTCAGAAATTAATTATTTATTTATATATACAGCGTATTGTTTCTCTAAGCCAATCAGTTTTTGCCCAAAATCTTATCTGTATTTATTGTCACGAAAAATAAAAGTATTTGTTCAGAATACATATTCTCGGAAAATGAAAAAATATTCTGACACTGACTAATACGAAGATTTTATTACAAATTCTTCAGATGACTGTTCTGAAACGAGTTTATTATAAAGGAATTGTGATATTTTGTTGTATTTTGAAGATTCCAGAGAATTTTTTTTTTTTTTCTCTTTTTCTAGTTTTTCCAGATGACTTTTCTGAACCGAGTTTTATTTAAAGGAATTGTGATATTTTGTTGTACTTTGTAGCTCTAAAAATTTTTTTTTTTTAAAATTTTATTTATATATACAGTGTATGATTTCTCTAAGCCAATCAGTTTTTTTCCAAAATCTCATGTGTATTTATTGTCAAGAAAACACTACTATCAAAGTTGATTTTCTGGGAAAATGAATAGATCAATTTTTACCAGCAAGGGATTGATTTTCCAAAGAGGAAAACGTGACTTATCAATGCCATATCAATATACTTCGATTCTTTCGACCAGTAAATAGTAACACAACAGGTAAGTGATGGAATAAGGAAAATTTGTGTTTTGGTTATCTACCTGAAAGAGCACAAAATACAAATATTGACAACATATATTCCAAAAAAAGTTTTTTGTAAATTTTATGAAACTTTGGATAATTGTCGCATTTTTTTTTGATATTCAGTAGTTTTTGAGTGGTAAAATTGAAATAATTCAAATAGTGGAATAATATTACATTTCAGCTTCAGAAAGTTAGGGCACTGCGGTAACTTTTTACTGTACATCAGTGAGGAACATTATATTGAAAGTTACCAACCGTAAAGTGTGTGCTTAATTTTTCATTTAACAAATAAGTTTCCAAATTACATTGTTTAATGAATATCTAGAAAAAAATATTATTTTTTTGAAAAACTGATATCACCATTCGAAAGAATGGTAGATTTTGGATGGAAAAGGTGAAAAAAAAGTTCTTTCAATGAAAACTGTAAGCTGCGGACTTTTTTTTTTATAACGTACCAAAATGTGAGGCGGCGACATTAAAGTGCATCTCTCGAGGAGCACGTAGCCACGAACACGCTTCACTTAATTTGTTATTACTTGTAATTTAATTGATCAAATTGAGCTGTAAAAAATGTATATGAAGGAAGAAAGAAGAAGTGAGGTGTCATGTTTTCAAATGTGGAAAAAAATTGGAATAGTACATATATGAAGTTAGGTCAAAGTAGAATTATCTATAAAATCAATTAAAGATCTGCCATTCTTTAAATTTTCGAAATGAACATCTAAAATTTGTACATTTCACTTCCAAAATGATACTTGAGAAAGTGTGCCAATGGAAAAAAATCTTAAAATTGTATTTAAAAAAATACAGTGGTCAAAATATTAAATAATTTCATAAAATGACAAATTTGAATTTTTAGGCCATGCTTCAAAAACCAAAAACTCTAGTTCAAAATGTGATATCAAGATTTTTCAATCGTAAAGCTTGTTATCTGTACTTTGGGGAGGTTTGATTGGTTTTATTAAAAAAAATTAATAGTAAAATTTTGCCAAAAACAAAAAAATAAACAAATGTTGCTCCAAAATCCATGAAATTTTTTGTTAAATAAATTTTGATAACGTTTATATGGAAAAAAATAAGCTTACCTAACCAATAAATATTTATATTACGACCTCAAACAAGGTATACGTAGCGTAAAATATTTTTTTCTTTGTTAATATAAGTGTAAATTTTATTAAATACGAAAATATTACGGATTTTAGTATTTTTTTTATAAATGAGTTCCTGCTTAAAATTCTTATTTAGAATAGAAATATAGGTTTATCTTCTGATTTACTTCATGTTGGATCGAAAATATCATATTTGAATGTTAGAGAGAGATAGAACACGGGAGAACAGTTGATCGGTAAGTTTAGTGCTCACTTGACGCTCTACGTATACTAGTGGAATAATATTAAATTTTAGCTTCGGGAAATTGGGGGATAGTGGTAACTTTTTACTGTACATTAGTGATGATGTTGGGAACAACATAAAAAAATTGGCCAACCAATAAAAACTTTTCAACAAAAAATTAAACCGACGAAATACGGAACTGAAAAGTAAAAAATAAAATAAACCTTCTTAGTCTCAATAACTAAGCTCCTTAACTAATGTAAGTAACTAATTTTGAGTCGGCGCCAAACGAACAATCAACGAACATCATTAAATTACTTCGAAAAAAATTATCAGAATGTGTCCGCGCATTTTACGCCTTACCTAATTCATTTGCTTGTTTGTTTGGCGCCGACTCAAAATTAGTTACTAACATTAGTTTAGGAGCTCAGTTATTGAGACCAAGAAGGTTTATTGATTTTTACTTTTCAGTTCCGTATTTCGTCGGTTTAATTTTTTGTTGAAAAGTTTTTATTTTTCAATTTTTTGTGGCTGAAATCTACTAATTACTGACTGCTTGTTTTTTTATTACTTCCAAAATAATATGATTATCTACTTTTACTATTTGTTGTTATATAAATTATTTTTGTTGTTCTGGTAAGTTCATTTCATTACTTTGTATATCATTCCATCCTCTCATAGAATATAATAACTACATACTTAAGTGTGCTAATGTTCACAAGTGAAAAATCAATTATCCCTATTTTTCTACCCGTAAGGGTAGATAATTCCATTCGAAATCCAAATTTAATCAACTATGAGGTATACCCTATCTGATAAAAGAAGAATCATCCAAATCGAAGATCCCAGTACAAAGTTATGCCTGATAGAATCGGTTAACGAACCAGAATTCAGAGGGTGAGTGATCAATATCCTTCATTTTAGGGGTGGATTTTATATTTTAAATTCAAATGGGACCAACTTCGGAGTACGCTTCATCCACTGAAGAAAGAATTATAGGAATCGGATGCCTCAGTAAAAAGTTATGCGTGATCATACATAAAAAAATTATAAAAAAAATATACGCGTCGACTAGAGAACCTCCTTGTTTTTGGTTTCGTCGGTTAAAAAGTGTGTTGTGTGCTTGATTAATTATTTAACAGATAATTTGCCAACTTACATTGAATATTGAAAAAAAATTAATAACTAATGGTACCACTCGCAAAAATGGAAAATTTTACATAAAAAAAGGAAATAAAAAGTTTCTTTAAAATAAAAATTATAAGCTACAGAATTCTTTTGCTAACGTGCGATTTTGAAGTGCAGCGCTGGAGGAGTACGCAGCCACTAGCGCTTCACACTAAATTTGTTATTACTTCTGATCTAGTTGATCAAATTAAGCTAACAAAAAATCATTTAAAAAAAGAAAAATGCAGCTAACGAGAAATCATGTTTTCAAACATGAAAAAAAAAATGTATAGGAATAGTACGTATATGATATTACGTCAAAGCAGAATTCTGTCTAAAATCAATTGAATATCTTAATTTTTTTTTCAAGATAAACATCTGGAATTTTCACATATCACTCTCAAAATGACAAATAAAAAAGGCAATTCTAAACAAAACTTACGGAGCTCAAAATATTAAATAATTGAAAAATTACAAATTTGAATTTTTAGGCCATGCTCCAAAGACCAAAAATGTTAGTTTAAAATGTGATATTGAAACTTGTATATGGAATATAATGAAACTTGTTGAGTGGAGGCCACATTTTTCAACCGATTGAAACAAAAGTACGTCTCTTCAATACCTCGGCTAATTTCGAAAATGGTCCAGTAATTTCAAAATGGCAGCTGTTGAAAGATTTAGAAAAAATCGCAATATTTCATTTCCATACCAAATACCGGCAAACTATAGGTCGTTTGATAGAGATTCATTAGCTCCACAACTTTTACCCAAAAAGTTTTTCTCCGAGATGTAAATATAAATAAAAAATAGCTCTAAATTATCATTCATGAAATCTACCTTTACGACTATTATATTTTTGTTCAGCGACCTCATAAACCCCATAACATCAATTTGGGTCAAATTACTTTGATATCCATTGAGTTATTTGAAATTTGCCTAACAATCAGCGCACAAATATAAGTTTATAACTTTTTTCTGCCAGTCATTTCTGAGTTATATCAGAGGATTTTAGGAAAATCCCCCAGGATTCCGGAATAATGCCTAATTTTAAGCTATTTTAACTCCACTGAATCAACTCTAGAAATTTTATGATCTGCTGCGATTGGGGATGGTATATACCTGTTGTATTTGACGTATTTTTGTAACTATCAAGGAATACCATATTTCATTATTACATCATCCATGACCGGTCCCAAAGCAATTACGATTTTTTTTGTGAAGTTATATAAATAATGGAAGTGAAGAAAGACATAACCCCCCATGGGCTGATCATTTGATGACAACAGAACATACATGATATAGGAAATAAAATAGAAAAAACATGGCAACAGCGCTGGACGCCGTATCGTGTTGAGTATGGAAGATATAATATAAATTGGACGCAGGATCATACTAAATATGAGAACAAATCATTCACATATATATATATATATATATATATATATATATATGAATATATATTTATATATATGTATATATATATATTCATATATATATATATATATATACATATATATATATTCATATATATATATATATATATATATATATATATATATATATATATATATATATATATATATATATATATATATATATATATATATATATATATATATATATATATATATATATATATACATTTAAATATAACGACTGAAAATTGGTATGAATAGTAAGGAATAACGGGGATCTTCGGTCAGCACAAGTGTTGAATTATGAAATACTCTTTAATACGTTGGACCGAGCTCCCGTTTCAATTTTGAAATTTCTTCAGGGTCCTAAAATGGGTGTGTAAATTTTTATATTATATTTCTTGAGAATCATCAGTTTTAATCTATTTGTGAAATATAACTGTAGATTTTGCTAAGATTCTCGATATCTGTTTATTCGTTCATATTTTGATTGGATTAATCAATTTCAATCATTTCAAGAAATATTCTTTGGAAAAAAAATTCTGAATAACGTGTTTTCGAATGTATTATGGCTGTTCAATAGATGTTGAGCTTATGACATGATCTTGTTGACTTCATATCATTCTGTGAGATAATAGAGTATTTAAAGTTCTTGAACTTGTACCAATATAGTTCGAATCACAGTTGTTACATGTTATGCCGTAGACAACATTTGATTTCATTAAAAGATCCCACACCAGATTTAAAGAAATCGAATGTTGTCTACAGCATACCATGTAACAACTGTGATTTGAACTTTATTGGTACAAGTTCAAGAACTTTGAATAACCGTATTATCTCTCACAGAAGTGATATAAGACTCAACAAGAAGTCATGTGCATCAGCTCAACATGCTATTGAAACAGGCCATAAAATATCATTCGAAGAAGCACAAGTTTAACATTCAGAAATTTTTTATCTGAATGATTATTTCTTGAAATGATTGAAATTAATAAATCCAATTAAAATATGAAGAAAAAAACAGATATCGAAAATCCTAGCAAAATCTACAGTTATCTTTCACAAATAGATTAAAACTGATGATTTTCAAAGAATATAATATAAAAATTTACACACCCACTACAATATTTTATATTTTTCTGACGATTAGTCATAGGTAGTAATTTCAAATCCTCCAATGTCACTTGAAACGTCAGAGCTATAACACCATTCCGACAAATGTTTACATATATTTTACGTTTTTTTCTTAAGTTAATGTTCATCAATCAACCACTCAGATAACTGTGAGTACTCCCTTCATTTAGTGTATTTTTTCTCAATAATGTGATTTACATATTTTAGGACCCTGAAGAAGTTTCAAAATTGAAACGAAAGCTCGGTCCAACGTATCAAAGAGTTTTTCATAATTCAACTCTTGTGCTGACTGAAGATCCCCGTTATTCCCCACTGTATAAATATATATATATATATATATATATATATATATATATATATATATATATATATATATATATATATATATATATACATATATATATACATATATATATATATATATCAATTTTGATTCTTGAACTATGTAGTATAGTATGGATTGTGGTTTTCTCAGGTCATGGTTCGATGGGTAAAAGTAACCAAATGCAGGTTAAAATATTTTTTGATTGTTTTTTTATTTTTATTTTATTAAACAATTTCCGTTTTGTCTGGGAGGCTTCCAGGCTTCTTCAGATTTTTTTGCTTTAAATAAAATATATTTGGTAAAGCCACATGTAATTGACATTGACAAATAGTTTTTTCTTACCTGCCAAAACAAATTCAAAGGGTTAACAGTTGTTGAGTTCTTTTGCCCATTTTATTCTGAGGAAAATTTTTTTGCTTCTTTTTCATTGTAAGTAAGTTAGGTCGTTAGGTTGTTAGGTTGTGAGGTTGTGAGGTTGTTAGGTTGTTAGGTTTTGTGAAGTTGTTAGGTTGGTAGGCTGTTTTTTTTTTCATGTTCTGGTTCCTACGAAAAGGGATATCCTGTAATGTTCAGAGAACATCGTGGGAACCAAGGGAAAGAAGGTAGGAGTTGGTGTTCTTCTTAAATTTCTGGAGGTTGTATGCCTCGGGGAACACCTCCCTAGGCAATGAGTTCCAAAGCCTCGCTGTTCGTTGGATGAACGAGTCTTTGAAAAGTGATGTTCTGCAGGTCTCCAAAGTGACCACGAAGGGGTGTGATGACTGAACTTGACGGGTTAGTCTCGAAGAGACTGCCAAAGCAGGAACGATTGTTGATATTTCAGAAAAGCATCGCCCATGAAAATATCTATAAAATGGAGACAAATCGCCAACTTTTCTACGGTGTTCCAGACAAGTGAGCGAGTTTTTAAGCGAGGCATCACCGACGAGACGAATTGCCCTTTCATGGACAGAATCCAATAGCCTCAGGATATGTTTAGGTGCCGCGCTCCAAATATGGGAACAGTATTCCAGGACAGGTCGGATCTGTGCCTTATAGATCATAAGCATCTGAGTGGGGGTGAAATAGCTCTTGGCACGAAACAAAAAACCAAGTTTTTGGGATGCACTTTTGGCAATGGACCTCACGTTATTTTTCCAGAAAAGGTTATTGCTGATAGTAATACCAAGCATCGATATGGATGACTTCAGTGGTATGGTTACTCCTGACAAAGTTATGTTAGGCACAGTGAGATCGGATTTTCTAGAGAAAAGACATGCTTGTGTTTTGTTTGCATTGAATTCTACCAAGTTATTAGATCTCCACTCGAGAATTGTTGCTAAGTCCATATTTATATTATTAACATTTCTTCCTCGTTCATTTCTGGTTTCACTGGCTGATATAGGGGCCCTGGAAGAGAAAGCGGTATGGAGGGTACTATCATCGGCAAAGCTGTGTACTGGACATGAAGTTGCTTTCAACAGGTCGTTGATGTGAAGTAGAAATAGTGTTGGTGCGAGAATAGATCCTTGCGGAACACCAGCATTTATGAGTAGAGTGTCAGATGAAACTCCATCGACCACTACATGGAGAGACCTGTTTGATAGAAAACTAGCAAGCAGAGAACACAGCTGAGGGGGCAAGCCATAAGACGGAAGCTTGGCGAGGAGTCCCGGGTGCCAAACTCGATCGAACGCCTTGGAGATATCTAATGCCACAGCTAAAGTTTCTCCATACTTTTCAATAGATAGCTGCCATATATGTGAGACGTAAGCAAGCAGGTCACCAGTTGATCTCTGATGGCGGAAGCCATATTGCCTATCGTTGACAATTCCTGAGTCTTCCAGATATTTCATGAGCTCGATGTTGATGGCTTTTTCCATGACCTTTGAAATAATAGATAGCAGTGCGATAGGTCTGTAGTTGCTAGGTAGGGCCTTTTTGCCTTTTTAGGACTGGCTGTACTCTTGCAATTTTCCAATTGGACGGAAATACCCCCAAATTGTAAGAGTGGTTGAACAACTTGCAAAGAACAGGTGTTAGTTCGGGGCACATTTCTTGAGAACAATCGGCGGATTCCGTCAGATCCACAGGCTTTGTTGGTGTTGAGACCCAGCAAAATCTTTCTGATAGTACGTTGGCGAAAGGTGATCTCGGGCATGTGACTGTCAATAGGTGTAATGTTCGGGGGTTGTTTTCCCGATGAATCCAGAGTGGAATTTCCAGCAAATAGGTGCGCAAAGATATTGGCTTTTTCATGGGCAGTCGTTGCTAGTGTTCCATCTTCTTTGGTTAGAGGAGGAAATGAGCTGGAAGTGAAGTTTCTTCCCACAGCTTTGGCGAAAGACCAGAATGAACGGGATCCGTTAGGACATTCAGCAAGTTTCGATCTTATTTTGGCATTGTGGGCATCTTTTGAGCATTCTATTGTCTCTTTGCAAATGCCTCTAGCCTCGACATATGCTGCTCTGGTCTCAGGGCCCGGATTTTTTAGCCATCGATGGTATGCTGCCTGTTTGGAAGCCACAGCTCTAGAGCAGTTTCTGTTAAACCAGGTCTTATCGGATGATGTTTTTCTTTCGGTATTTGGTATGTAAGTTTGCATCCCCAACATGATGATTTCATAAATTGTCTCAGCACATCGTGTTGGATCTACTGAAGAGAAACAAACTCTCTTCCATGGAAACGCTGAGAAAAACATACGAAGACCTTCCCAGTCGGCCGAATTGTAATGCCACATGAGACGGGGTGGTATTGTGCAGCTCGATGGTAAATGGAAAGAGCATGTTGTGGAGATGAGGGTGTGATCAGAGTTTCCAAGTGGGGCACAAACTTCTATTCTATACGGGTCAGGATTGGTGGTGAGGAAAAGATCTAGTGTATTGGCAGACTGGTTGTAGACATCAGGTATGCGGGTTGGTAGCTCGACCAGTTGTTCTAGACCATGGGTGATGGCGAAGGCCTCGGCTTGACGACCCGCATCATCTGTTTTGTTAGAGAATTTGAGCCAGGCAGCTTTATGTACATTAAAGTCTCCCATGATTATGGTTTCAGCTGTTGGATGGTTCTCCTGAATGTAGTCCAGTTTGAGTGATAGAAACTCAAAGAGGTCGTTATATGAAGGTTCATTAGGTGATAGGTAAAGGCAGCAGAGGAACTTAGTCAGTTTGGTATCAGATTGCTTTAACCACATCACATCAAAGTCTTTCGGTTCCAAACTCTCTTCACGCTGGCATGAAAGGTTAGCCTTAGCGTAAAGGCAGACTCCACCTTTGAACCTGAATCGAGAATGGAGTTCGTAACCAGGACAAAGCATATGGACCTTGTTGGTGGACGAGTTTACTTGTGTTTCTGTTAGAGCCAGAATATCCGGTTTTTTCGTCTGTAGGTGATGGTGGACGTCATTGATGTTCTTGTTGAGTCCGCGGAGGTATTTTGCTTCCGGAGTGTTTTACTCTAGGAGACTTCATCATTATTACTATTAGGATGCACCTGAAAATAAAGGAGGAATTGGGGAAAAGGAAAGAGGGAGACCGGAAAGTATCGACCGCACACTGAAACATGGAATGATCCATTTCACAGCACACAAAGTCGATATGGTGGTATTTCACCGGGCGATGAGACCATCTTCCACCTACGGTTATCCTTTTAGTCGCCTCTTACGACAGGCAGGATTTACCATGGGGCTATTCTAAGGCCGACCCCATACTGTTAGGTTGTTAGGTTGTTAGGCTGTTAGGTTGTTAGGTTGTTGGGTTGTTGGGTTGTTAGGTTGTTCGGTTGTTAGGTTGTTAGGTTGTTAGGTTGTTAGGTTGTTGAGTTGTTGTTAGTGTAATCTACAATAACAGCAACGAACGCACCAACGAAAACGAACACACATATAAAAACGAACGCACCAAAATAGAACATCAAGTTCACTTCTTGTGTCAAACGTCACCCCTAACAATTGATGTCATTTCTCGAAAGTCGATTCATTTCATCTATCACATATTAAGAAACCAGATATTTTCCATATATATGAAACAGTAGTCTTTGCTGACTAGTTAGGATATAAACCAGTTAATAGTGGGGAATGCAGCAATGTCAAAAAGAAAAACTCTTGTAAGTATGTCCAAGCTTTCGTAATTAATATCATCCCATCATCAGGAAACTACAATTTGGAATATCACACATATGAGAGATTATCATTCAATGAATTAATAATACTCACAACTCAGGTGAGATTGGATGACACGACACGACACGACAATTCTTTACTGAACATCGTGTCAACCAATCTCACCTGAGTTGTGGGTATTGTCAATTCATTGAATGATAATCTCTCATATGTGTGATATTTCAAATTGTAGTTCCCCGATGATGGAATAAAATTGGTTCCGAAAGCTTGGACAAACTTACATTTTTTCTTTTTGGCATTGCTGCATTCCCCACTATTATTTATATTATATCCTAACTAGTCAGCAAAGACTACCCTTTCACATGATCAACAGTTATGGGGTTTTATCGTTACATCTCTACTACATTGGCAATATGACGGTGAATAATTTGAAGTTGTGGTCCAATACGAGAATGGAATTAGCCAAGGAGTACAACAGAAGATGTTTTTTTCTCCAATGCAGAAAACTAGGAATTCTACCTAACCACATCACTTCTGCAACAAAATCAATTGAGAATCTGCTTCTCAGACAGAAATCGGAAATCAATGAACACAACTACAGGTTAGGAATTGAATCACTTAATATCGAAATTTCAGCCAATCATTCACTAATTACTAGTCTAGAAAGTTCCCTAGTGACACTGAAGAAGAATATTATCTCACTCACTAATGAAATTACCTTCCATGATCCTTCGAGCAAACAACACAGAAATAACAACACCCTGTTCCACAAAGTAAAATCGAAAATTTTTATCAAAATAAAAAATTAAAAAAATTCCCAACTACAGTTGAAAATCAAAACAAAATCACATTGTATTGAAAATATTTCGAACACTAGCATTCCTGATGAGGTATCCCAATTTTTGACACTAGGCCCTAAATTCAGCATTGAACCAGTTATCACAAAAGACATTTCTATTAAGAGCGTTTTAGCCGATGTAGGTCACATTACATCAACTATCACTGATCACAATCAGAGAAATATTACCATAGCACGTTCAGCCAACATTATTACAAATCATATTCCATCGTCTACCCACCATACTTCAATTTTCCACACCTAAAGTCAAAAAAATTCCTGAAAGAGAACCCGAATTTGATCTTCACACAATCAGACAAGGGAAATGTTACCGTAATCATGGAGGAAGACCAATTTTTCAACCTTTCAAATGACATTATTATGAACAATAATTCTTACACAGAGTTAAGAAAAGATCCCACCTCTTCAATCCAAAAAAAAGCGAATGATCTGATAATGAAACTGAAAAAACAGTTATCGAATCAATGAAGTCACACAAAAAAAACTCACATGCTATAGTGGTATTGCTCCAAAATTTTTCTCGTTACCAAATATACATAAATCTACTTTATCAGTTAGACCCATAGTAGCATCTATAGGTGCCCCCACGGAATTCATTGCTTCTTTATTAACTGACATTTTTACAAAATCTTACAATTTTGACAATGATTACTACATAAAAGATTCTTTCGAAGTATCAAGTATACTTAGTAACAGGACAATTCCTGATAACCATGATCTAGCTAGTTTTGATGTGGTCTCTTTATTCAGTGACGTATACTTCGAAGCCTGCCAAAGAGCAATTCACAAAAATTGGAACAGCAATAAAAATCATTGCAACATTGATAAAGTACCATTCATGATTTTATTAACATTTCTCTTTGACAACACATATTTTTCGTTCAACAATAAATTTTACAAACAAACTTTTGGCACCCCCATGGAAGCATCAATTTCCCTTATCCTGGCATATGTCATGGATGATGTGTTGGACACAGTACTTTCGGTTCTTTTATTTGAAATTAATTTCATCAAAAAATATGTTGATGACATAATTGTTATTTTACCACAGAACAATATCACAGAGACTCTGGATACTCTTAACAGCTTTGACCCACATATTCAGTTCACAATCGAGCTAGAAGCCAACGATAATTCGGTACCATTCCTGGATTCCAAACTCATACGTACTCCTCAAAATACAATATTAGTTGATTGGTACAGAAAGCAATGTAGTTCTGGCAGATACATCAACCATGAGTCGTATCACAAATGCTCAATGAAAGTGAATTTGATCGACAAATGGAGAACAGAGTAATCAGAATCTCGGATAAAACTTTTCATATTTTTTTTTTAAATATCCTCCTTTAATCTTTTTGTAGACTATTCATACCCGCCAAGCTTAGTGAAAAGTATTTTGTACAACACACCTTCCACTTAAGAATCACTAAACAGTAATAACAATATTAGTAATCCACCCATTAATGTGAATGCATCTAATGCTACCCCTACACTACCGGTTTACACCCCACTTCCGTACATCAAGGAGATTACACCCAAACTCAATAGACTTTTTTGGTCGGTCAGCAATCGTTAAATTGCCAACAAGACAATATTAACACTTGAGTCAATTTTCTCCAAAGTCAAAGATAAGACTCCAGTCACTTCAATGTCAAAAATCATATATAGTATTCCGTGCCAAGATTGTAATAGACATTTTATTGGCCGTACTTCAAGAACATTAACCAGTCGTATCACTTCTCACAAAAGTGACTGCAGGCTACATCCAGAGAGATGTGCGTTAGCACATCATGTTAACACACACGATCATCACATGGACTATGGGTCAGTGAGTGTGTTGGCAAGCGAGTCACACTGGGCGAAAAGGGTCTTCCTAGAAATGGCTTTCATATCCCAAGGGAATAACTGCATTAACAAAAAAACCGATATAAATCACTTGAGGGAAATTTACGCTTATTTACTATCACTAGACATGAACCCAACTAGAACAAACTTTTCTACAATTACACTGTAATCAAACTTTTTTCCAAAGAAACTTTATTCATTCCACAATATTATCAATATAATAATTTCCAAGGCTAAAAATAAATAAAAAACAACCTAACTATAGGACATATTTAACCACACCAGTTGGTACCACTGTCTCAGTTGGCACCCTGGATGTCATAAATATTACTTGACAAGTGTCAGTGTCACTGTCATGTGCAACTGTCTAATTTGGAATTCAATTTCTAACCTCTCAGTACGATTCCAACCTCATGGTTGATGACATTTCAACAAATTTTATTGTATAATTTTTAACATATACTTAAGTGTAGTAATGAACATAGTCATTTCTCTGTTTTACATTTCTCATTATTCAGTACCATAATGTCAAAAGACAATTTTCTACTGGACATCGTGTCATACAATCTCACCTTAGTTGTAAGTATTATTAATTCATTGAATGATAATCTCTCATATGTGTA
The DNA here is from genome assembly GCA_018342105.1 of Gonioctena quinquepunctata. Classification (NCBI taxonomy): domain Eukaryota; kingdom Metazoa; phylum Arthropoda; class Insecta; order Coleoptera; family Chrysomelidae; genus Gonioctena; species Gonioctena quinquepunctata. Next base: position 57,795 of record JAFIRS010002140.1, read on the forward strand.
ATATTTCAAATTGTAGTTCCCTGATGATGGAATAAAATTAATTCCGAAATTTGAAATTCATTTTTTGAAAACGGTACACAACTTTTAAATATACGACTACTTGCAACTAACTAACTAGATTGAAAATATAAATGAATAATGATATCGTGAGACCACGCAGGGTCTCTTTATACCTTCTGGCCAGCGGTGTCAGCAATACAAACTTGTGGGAAATGAAATACTATATTCCGCTGACACTGCTGACTCGGATTCTAGGGAAGCTGTTATCATTGTAATATGATATTGATGGGAAGGCTTTATTCAGAATATAACAACTCCCCTTTATCTAAAAAAGTTGATGCTTTTGCAACAACTTTTACTAGGCGAATGACTTGTCCAAATTTGTGTTTAATTCGATGTCTTCTTCTATTGGTTCCTCGAATCGGATGCTGGGTCTTCTTCTGGGGATGAACCTGGTATTGATGTGTGGTGGCCCAGGAAATGTGTTTGTTCACGAAAGGTTCGTTGATGATCTTGTCCAGTTCCTCTGAGATTTCTTTCGACGACATTTGCAGAAGAAATATAGGATCACTAGAAGGATGATGAGAGTGATCGTAAAGTACGTGAACCAGGAAATGTGTTTGTTCACGAAAGGTTCGTTGATGATCTTGTCCAGTTCCTCTGAGTATTGGTTGAGCTTATGTTCGGCGATATTGAGATCGTCGGTATTGATTTTATTAAGTTTGAGAGGTTTGAGATCTGGTAGCTTTGATCTCTCTGGGAGATGGTCACAACATCGGAACGGTATCTGTACTGCATGATTCTTATAGGTTACGTTTCTGGATTCTTCGACGAAGTATTTTGAATGAACTCTGGTGTTACCAATGAAGGCATTGCATTCGGGTTGGAGTGTCAAGAGAGAATTGGAATTGATAATTTTCGTGAATGCCTCTCTGTTGGCACATTTGATAGTGACAGGTAGTGGATCGGATATAGAGACCAGCCAAAGATTTTGGGAAATCACTTGCACATTGTAGTCCTTTGCGTAAATCAATGTTGGTTGGCAGGAATCTGGCAAAGTGGTCGTCTGTCTGAGTAGTTGGGCTTCGCAGATTGCGTTATTGTCTATTGGGTATGGAAGCACTTCTGAACAGATTTTCACACCGTGTCCTATCACTTTACAATTGTCCAGATTTTGGAGAGAGATGTACAACATTGAATCATCATCACGCGCAACGAATTTTTGGAAAGTTAATAGAATGTGAAGAAATCCTGTTCGGTTATCCAAAATTGGTATTGGGTACAGATGATAAAGGGTATATGTTTCTGGTTCCACAAGTGGAATTTTCAAAACAACACGACCTTATGATCTGTTTGATATGCCTGCAATTCGATAATTTCCAGATACTGAGCGACATTAGCAAGGTTGTCGGCAGTGGTAAATTATTCTTATTGAGTGTTTGTGATATTTCCTGAAGTGAAGAGACCAAGTCTCTGGAGGATATTATTGAGCTGTGAAGAATTTTCAAACGGGCAAAAGTAATTGAATCGGTTATATCTTCGATGGTAGATTCTAGAAATGAATAGCTTTCCATGAGCGATTCACATATTTCGAGAATTTTGATTTGCGCCACATAAAATGCCAGTCTGTCTGAAATGTCCATAATTGATTTTTCTATTTCTTGAATATCTCGATTGAATGTTTCTTCATCAACCTGAAGTTTTTGAATTGTTGAGTTGAAGCTCTTGATCACGGATGTGGTAACCGAAATTTGATTTTTCAATAGGTTTTCTATCTGATGTTCGTCTTGATTGATTTTATTGATACAATCCGTGAAGTATTCACCATCAGATGCATCAAGGTTTCCCGTTATTGATTTCCAAAAGTGCCGACGCCATTTATTAGGCCGCGTTTGGTTCTTTTGTGAATTTTCGGTTTCCGCAAAAATTTCTTATATTTCAGTTGTAGCGAGGATGAAATTTGATTCAAAAGGCTAAGGTGTGTTTTGACATGTGCTTTGAAGTAAACTACTAGTGGCTCGTCTCTTTCGAGAAAATATAATAAATTTTCTAGAATCTTATTGTTATTATCTAAAGACACTTTGACGGAGGATAAATCTTTGTAAACTAAAAGGGACCATTTTTCGTTAGTAATTTTGAGGGTTCCTTCTTCATGGAAGAAGACGCCGATTAAATAGTTGATTGGGTTGATGTTGTATTGGCAATACGCTGTTGTTGACAGCAAGAGTGTCCTGAAAGAAATTAAGTTTCGTGATAGGGTTTCAATCGGTCGAAATTCACTTTGGTTTTGTTGCGAGTTTTCCAATTGACAAGCATAGCGGAATTTGGGAAAATTTCAACAATCTCAAAGGGTCCATTGAACTTATTCTCGAGTTTGTTTTTTATTTGGGATTCTTTTAGGTACACCTTGTCTCCTACTTTGTAGTCGGGAGTATTATCAGATATGGTTTTGTCGAATCTAGTTTTCGATTTTTCTTTCTGTCGGTCTGTCTTGGCTCGTGCGAGTTTGTAAAAATATGACATTCTGTTGTTGAGATCTCTAACGTATTTCGCAATTAGGTCCTTTTGGTTATACAGGGTTTCTGGGGGTCTACTGGAGGTATGTCCGAATACCAATTCGTATGGGGTAAAGCCATGCGTTTTATTCTTGGTATTATTATAGCAGATTACTGCGTAGGGCAAGAGTTCTGGAGGATATTCACTGGGATTCTCTGCTTTATGAGCACGAATCATTTCAGCGAGTGTCGCATGGAACCGTTCCAGGGATCCATTTGACTGAGGGTGGTTCACACTTGAGTAAGTTAATTTGATGTCGTACAAGGCACAGAGATCTTTCAAAAGTTGACTCATGAATTCTCGGCCATAGTCGCAATGTATCCTCAGGGGTGTTCCATAATGTTGGAAGTACACGAGGAGGGCATTTACGACGGACTTTGCGGTTTTATCCTCAATGGGATATGCTTGGGTGAACTTTGTCAGTTCATCTCACCGTTAAAGCATAGTATTTGCTTGGGATTTCGAATATGTCGATATTGACACGTTCGAAACATGTTCTTGGGGTTTCCGTAATGACAAGAGGGGTACTAAGATTTTTTCGGCAAACTTTGACCTTCTGGCAAATTTCGCATTTTCTCACGAAATTTTCCACGTCTTTGACAAGGCCTGGCCAGGTGTATTTTTCTTTCACTCGTCTTACTGTTTCGTTTATGCCTCGGTGCAAATTAGTTTTTCCTAAATGGCACTGATCAAGGATTATGGGGATTTGGTCCGGATCAGGGGTTTTGGTGACATTTTGGCAAATTTTCAGTTTTATCTCTTTGTCGGCAAATATGAATGAAAATATTTCCATTATTGGCAGTTCAAGATTATTTTCAATTGAGTATGTCTTCTTCAAATCGAATTTGTTTTGAGCCATGTAAATCACATGGAACATATGCTCTACTACTGATTCTGGATCATAAGGAAGCGGAATAATGAAGTATTTCCTGTCTTTAACTGATTTGCTAGCAAGTATGTTTACTCTATTATGATGAAATTTGGGTTGCTCTTCGAAAAAATCTTCAATGATTTTGTAGTGAAGAGATTCTAATTTGTTTTGCCAAAAGAAGCTAATGATGTTTTTGTGATGTTTGTCGAGGAGTTGTGAATTGTCAAACTCGATTTTGGAATAGTCAATAATTGATCATGATTTGTACAAATTTGCGAAGGTGTCGAACTCTTGTTGTAGTGTTTCGATAGGAATTTCAGGGTCGTGTTCTGTATCGTTTTCGATTTCGTCAATATTTGTTTCGTCTTCGTCTTCTTCTCCATTTGTGGTGAACACAGATATTTTCTGTTGAAAATTTGCACATTCTTGAAAGTGATTTATTTTAATGCGAGATAGCGCGTCGGCATTTTTGTTAATTTTGCCTGGCTTGTAAACTATCTCATAGTCGTATTCCTCGAGTTTTAGTCTCCAACGTGCCAGCCTACTTCCTGGGTCTTTTATCGAAAAGAGCCAAGTGAGGGGTCTGTGGCCGGTGACTAATTTAAATTTTCGTCCAAAGAGATACGGGCGGAAATGTTTCACTGCCTAGACGATTGCGAGAAGCTCTCTCTCAATGGTAGAGTATTTTGATTCAGCATTGCAGAGCGTTCTGGATGCAAATGCTATTGGTAGGACCTTACCAATTGGTCCCTGTGATAACACAGCACCAATGGCAAAAGCACTAGCATCTGTCGTGAGAAGAAAAAGTTCTTCAAAGTTGGGGTAAATGAGAACAGGGCTAGAAGTGAGTGCGTTTCTGAGTTCGTCAAATGATCGTCCGCATTCTGTGTCAAAATTGAATGGTGTGTCTTTTTGTAACAGTTTCGTTAGTGGTTTAGAAATTTTGGCAACATTGTGAATGAATCGTCGGTAGTAACCAGCTAGTCCTAAAAATGACTTGATTTCTTTTGTGTTTTGGGTTCCGGAAAATTTTGATTCATTCTACTTTAGAAGGGTTCGGTTTAACTCCATCTTGGGTGATAATGTGCCCAAGATAAGTTATCTTTCTCAAGAATTCGCACTTATCTGGCTGAATCTTGAGGTTGGCCTTTCGAAGTCTTTTGAACACTTCTGTGAGTCTCATTATATGTTCATGGATGGTGGGTGAATAGACGATGATGTCGTCCATGTAGACGAGGCATCGTTCGTTCTGTATACCCAAAAAAATGTTGTCCATCACACGCTGAAAAATTGATGGAGCATTCTTCAGTCCGAATGGCATACGAATGAATTCATAGTGGCCATTGTCAACGGAGAAGCCTGTTTTTTGTATGTCCTTAGGTTCGATCTCTATCTGGTGAAATCCTGATGCCAGGTCGAGAGTCGTGAAGTATTGGCATTTGCCAAGCTGATCTAAAAGATCTGATATGTTGGGCAGAGGGTATTTATCGTCTACCGTCAGCTCATTTAGTTTTCGGTAATCGATGACCACTCTCCACTTCTGTTTTCCCGAGGCATCCATCTTTTTGGGAACTACCCAAACAGGTGATGACCATGGTGAAATTGATGACTGTATAATGCCTTGAGTTAGCATTTTGGAGATTTGGGTCTTTACTTCCTCTTTATGTACCTGCGGGTACCTGTAAGATTTGGTAAAGACTGGCCTAGCATCTTTTGTTTCGATACTATGTTTGATTTAATTGGTAAATACCTTCTAGATGGAAGATGTCCTCAAATTGCAGACATAAATCGGTAATCATCTGATTTTCCTCTTCGTTGAGGTGATCAGTTCTCAATTTTTTATTTCTTCGATTCGATCAATGGGAGGTGAGTTGTTAGTTTCATAGTCTGTCGGGTTGAGATTCAATATTGTTTCGCATATTGAAAAGGGTTCTAGTTTGATGTTTGAAAAGTCAATATGTTTTGGGATTGCATTACTGTTAATGACCGAGGTGTAGAATAATCCATCATTGTCAATTTTTACTAGAGCATTTGGTATTCTCACCTTTTCTTTCTCCTGCGCTAGCAGTATAGCGTCAGTATTTCTAAGATCGCATTTAGGCCTAAAAATTTTCTCTATGCGGGGTTCAATATCGATTTGGTTTGGTTTTTTGATGTCAGGGTTTGATTGATTTTTTTCCAAAACTTTGAACAATGGGACAGTTTTGAAATCAGTTATCAATTGCTTATTTTTCAAGTCTACTATGCAGTTATAGTGTTCCAGAAAATCTGATCCAAGTAATCCATCAAAGTCAATATCTAAGTTGTAGATATATACCTTGTGGGGATCGTCTTGTTTGAAATTAATTAGAGTCGATTCATTTATGATAATTTTTTCGTCAGTTATACCTTGTATGGTGACGTTTTCTGGGAATCTATGGCGATATTTTTCGCATGTTTTGGGCTTGAAAATTGATATACCTGCCCCAGTATCGATTAGAATTTTGAATGTATTTGTTATGTCTTTGATATAATAAAGGTTTTTGGAATTTACAGAGTATAGGAACTCACATGAAGGATTGTTCCGGGAAGTTTATATCTGGGTGATAATCTTCGATGTTCAGGATTGGACTTGTTCTTTGATAGCGATAGGGAATAAAATCCTGATAAGTTGAGGGGTCGTCTAGCATTTGTGTTTGATCGTATTGGTTAATTGATCATATTGGTGACTTTGATTGCTATCAGTATAGTAATCGTTATTGGTGGAGTAATAATCATTGAATTCCTGATTTGAGTTATCATCGGTATGATAATTCTGGTTTTCATGTCTCATGAAATGAGCTCTTTGCTGTTGATTGGAATAGTTTGAATAATTAGGATTTCGTTGAATGACAGTTGGTCGAGGTTGGGCTTGATTCTGGAATTGGGGTCGCGATTGGGTTTGGAAATCGCTTTGGGGTCTATTCTGTTGTTGGTTCGGTTGATAGTTTGGTTGTCTTGAAAAGTTCTGATTAAAATTTGGAGAAGAATTTGGGGAGAAATTTCGAGAATTCGGTTGAATTCTTTGCTGTCTGGATCGATATTCGTTGGAAGTGTGACCTACACGACCACAACTATAACAAGATCTTTGAGGTGGGGGTAATTGATTTCTTCTGATAGTTGGTTGAGGTTGGCGAGGCTGACTTGGTTTTTCATTTTTCTGATTTTCGAAATAAGATAACTGCATTTCTCTCCCAATTCTAATGTGGGCTTCAAGTAAATCAGCCAGATTTGAAGCACGTACGACTTGACCTATACGTGGTTCGAGTCCAGTTAAAAGCGTATTTAATGCCATTGTTTCTATCAGTCCGGATTGCGCTTGTTTCTGTTCTATAGAAAGACCAGATTTTTGAATACAAGCGTGCATTTTTGCATTGTGAACTTGAAGGCGATTGAAAAATGTCAGAGGCGATTCATTTGGCAGTTGTTTAATGCGTTGGAGGTCGTGAATCAATGACGTGAGATCTCAAGAATCTCCAAAGTATAGATTCAATAAATGTTTTATTTCGTGATATGTTCCAGGGTTCCTAGAACTAATTAATTGTGCAGCTCTACCTCTCAATTTGTTTTTTATGTGAATCACTAGTGAAGCTCTTTGATCTACTGTGGCCATGCGGTACGCATGGTCACATGCGTTCAAAAATGTATTCAAAAATATTTGGTCTCCTTCAAATTCAGGCCCTATCGAAAACACTTCAGATAACTTATAGGGTTCGATTTCTACTTGAAAATTATTGAATTGCAATATCACAAGTCCAAACAATCGAACAGTACGATTCTACTTTGATTATTGGCTGTAAAATTATCGAAATTATTTTCTAAACAGGGAATAATCAATCTATACGATTATTATTGAAAATAGATTGTAAATCGGCAAACGAGATGATTCAAAATTGACTTACAATAATAACACGATGCACATTCTGATCCGTCTTGTTCTTGAAGTTGTCCAACCAGGGGCTTCACGAGGTGTTCCTTCCGTTGTTTTCTTCAAGTGATGACTTCTCTGAGGGTGCTCGGTCCTTTTTCTGTTGAGGGATTAGAATCCGCCGCCACTAGTTAGGGTGTCCTTTTTCTAGCAACGTTGTCAGATCCTACCGACTGCGCCAATTGTTATCTTCGTATCTTTGAAATTCACTTTTTTAAAACGGTACACAACTTTAAATACAATAATACTTTTATTTCAGAAAAATATAACGTGTTTGTACGACTACTTGCAACTAACTAACTAGATTAAAAATATAAATGAATAATGATATCGTGAGACCACGCAGGGTCTCTTTATACCTTCTGGCCAGCGGTGTCAGCAATACAAACTTGTGGGAAATGAAATACTATATTCCGCTGACACTGCTGACTCGGATTCTAGGGAAGCTGTTATCATTGTAATATGATATTGATGGGAAGGCTTTATTCAGAATATAACATATATATATATATATATATATATATATATATATATATATATATAATATAACTGTCGCTGTTCTTGGACAAATATGACAAGTTTAGTGTTCTGTGTTTCACGGAACATTGGTTGGACGATCAATGTTTGCAACTATGTAACATACCTAACTATAACCTGGTATCATTCTTTCGCAGATCCAAGCATGTGCATGGTGGTGTGGCCATATTTATTCGTAGTAATATCGAACATAAACCTCTCAAACTCGAAAAATTTTGTATTGAGCGTGATATTGAAGTATGTGGCATCGAACTCCCTATCTCACAAACTGCCATCATCACAGTCTATAGATCAGCATGCATTGAATATTGCTTTGTTTTATTGGGTGAGCTTGAAGAACTTTTAATCTCCATTTCACAAAAATATACGCGTCTAATATTACTTGGAGATTTCAATATAAACTTTTTGAGACCTTCTTCAAATCTTACTAATCTGATTCATTCGCCTAACAAATTCTTTTGGACTTGAGGTTACTATCAAAAAACTCACCAGAGTTGAAAATGGTTCAAAGAGCTGTATAGACAATATACTCACAAACTTCGATGGGAACAGCTATGAGTCTGGCGTTGTTGATCCCTGCCTCTCCGATCACTATGCGCAATTTATAAATATAAATAACAACAAGCAAGTTACAAATATTCCTTCCTTCAGAAGAAGTATAACATCCTCAGGTATTCTCGAACTCCAGACATCGCTACAAAGAGTTAATTGGAGCATATTCAACGACAATAGCTCTTCTGAAATTATGGTAGATTTTCTATTGAATCTATATGTAAGTCTAGTCCATAAATTATTTCCCCTCAAAAAAGTCTCCAGTGAGTCCAACAGAACCCTTGTTGGCTGGTTCAACGATGACTTAAGAAAAATGAGAGACACAGTTCATTCCATAAAAACAATCTATGACGTGACTAACGATCCTAATCATAAACAAGTTTTTAAATATGTTAAAAGTGAATATCAAAAACTATCTTGGAATCGAAAAGGTCTGCTTTTGATAAATTCTTCAGTGACTCAGATAATAAAGTCAACGATAGCTGGAATCTCATCAACTTTGAAAAAAATAAAAATAACTCTCGTAAAACCTGTGATGATATCACACCTCATGAATGTAATACTTTTTTTACCACTATAGCAGAAACTATAATTAGACAACTTCCTGCCAATAACGATATCGCTTGCCCATCATCACTCGATGCTAGTCTCGAACCTTCTTCAGCAGGATCCTTCTTCTTTGAACCTGTGACCACCTCTGAAGTCTTCAATGCCATCAGTGAATTGAAAAATTCCAATTGTTTTGATGTCTATACCCTTAATAGTAGAATAATAAAAGAAACAAGTTTTCATTTGATCGAACCACTCACATGTCTTTTCAATGCTTGCATGAGAGAGGGTACTTTCCCAGATACATTTAAAATTAGTAAGGTCATTCCAGTTTTTAAAAAGGGCGATATTAACCTCCTCGAAAATCATCGACCTATCTCCATCGTCCCTATATTTGGCAAAATTTTTGAAATTATTCTTGAAAAAAGACCATATCTCTACTTTGGAGTTAACAATCTCCTTAACACGGATCAATATGGTTTCAGAAAATCTTGTTCTACTATACAAGCTGTTGTTCGTGTGGTCAAGAGCATAGTTTATGGTTTTGAACAAAAACAGCATAGCTCAGCCACATTGTGCGATCTGAGCAAGGCGTTTGACTGTGTTTCTCACCACAATCTACTAATGAAACTGAATGAATACGGAATCAGAGGAGTTGCACTTTCCCTATTTAGCTCTTACTTGAACAATCGTAAACAATGCGTTGATCTTGGCGAAAATAGAACCTCAGATCTTTCGCCAATCGAATCTGGTGTACCACAAGGCTCTGTTTTGGGACCTCTGTTATTCATCATCTATATAAACGACTCCTTCTTTCACTCATTACCAGATAAATGCGTAATCTGATCCGATGATACAACTCCCCTGTGTACTTACCAAAACTGTGAGAACTTGCTTGCCACAATGAAAACTATGGTAAATCAGGCTGAGAAATGGTTCAATGCTAACCTTTTGAAACTAAATGAAGATAAAACTCAAACTATCACATTCTCTACAGATAATAACATAGCTAAAGGTGAAATTGTCAAACTACTGGGCATCACCCTAGACGATACTCTGAATTGGTCATATCACATTGAAGAATTAGGCTCGTAACTTTCCAAATATCTATTTTTACTCAGGCAATTGAAGAATTTTGTCAGCTTGAACACTCTTTTATCAGCATATTATGCTTTTTTTTCATTCCCATGCTAGCCACGGAACTTTACTTTGAGGAAACTGGCCCAGTGCTGAGAAAATATTCTTACTACAAAAGCGAGCGAGCAAGAATAATTTCAAATGCAGGTTTCAGAGATACCTGCCGACCCCTTTTTAAAAAACTAAACATAATGACAATACCTCCTATCTTTATTATCAATCTCTATTAGAAATTCATACCCACAAAAACGAACATCTGACCAATTCACAGGTTCATGAACATAACACTAGAGGTGCTAATCTCTTAAGACCACGCAGGCTGAAACTACACAAATCCTCGATCACGATCAATACACTCAATGTTAATATTTATAATATATTGCCACCCACTGTCAAATATCTTCCTATATGTAGTTTCAAGAGGTTTACCAAAAATCTCTTAACAACACATTGTTTTTATAGTGTCAACGAGTATCTGGCCACACCAACTCACATGTTTGAATCTGAATCACTTCAATTGTGGCCTTCTAACTTGATTATTGTATTATTCACATCATGCTTGTATCTTTCATATACATTTGTGTCACTGTTACTAGTTGTGTTCGTGTAAATGAAATGTTTGTTATATACCTATTTTGCTAATCATTTATTTGAACTGTTCACATTTTTTTTTCACTTGTAATCTCTCTGAAATGTTTGTTTGTTGTTCATCTGTTTGTATAGCTCAAACATTATTGTTTTGACTTGCTACAAATATATTTTTTTCTACATAACGTAGTTAATAAACTATCTATCTATCTAATAAACTATCTATCTATACATCCCTAATTGACACTATTTCACTATACAATATGAAAACCTTCCAAGAGGTTATCATGAACGTTGGAACTGAAGTTTGTCTTTCAGTCGCATACGATTTTCCGAACACCCTGTTCTTATTTTCGAAAAAAAAACAAACTAAGTATATTTCAAGGAGGCCTGGATCTGTGGAGAAACTCCGAATAGGAACTCATCAAGAAATTTTCAAAGAATGCAGTTTCAACTTGACAACGCTGTTCCTGAATTTTTAAAATTAAATGGGAATAATTTTTTTTTAGTTATATTTATTATTTTTACCGATATGCATATGTGTGCTGCTGTAAATATTTGTAAAGAATTAGCTATGCCATTGATAGATGAATAATATCTCTGATGATATACAGAACATACTTGCTGAAGAGATTTCATCTATGCATCTCCTGAAATTTTCATACGGAGAAACCCATTTTTTTGTAACAATTTCTGAAATTTCAATGTGATATAGAAAAAAATCAGTTCCCTTTGTCTAGTGGTATATTCAGAAATTTGAGGAAAGAATATCCCAAACGAAAAACAACATTTGTTATAAGGGAAACTGAATATTTTATCGTTTTGTTTCAATAACTCATGGAATAAATTCCTAATATATCAACGATCTTCATAACTCTGACAAGTACCATTGAATTCATAAAGTTATTCCGAACAATATTCACTAACATTCTTATTTTTTACGCTTTGTGTACCATATTAAAGAGCCGGATACGATAATAATCTCTAATTCGTCACAATCTCTTTGTAATGTTTACTGAACTGATGAAAATCTGTTTGACTTTGTAATTTATGCTGGAGTTATATCGAACCCCTAGTAGACATTCCCAAGAAAGTGTACCTAACATCACTTCTTAAAAACATCAATTTGTGGAACGACTACCCCCAATTTGCTTTTCGTAATTCGAATGGAAACAAACAAAAGTGGTCCCTCTGAATAGATATTCTTCATGAGGATATACATTGAAAACGATGTTCATTAAGAATCATTTAATGATTAAAATCGTTGAGATTGCCTATACAGCAACTATATCACCCATTGAATTCTTGACATTCTTGACAAATAGTTTCAAAACGCAATTTCTCATACGAATCTTGTTCATTTGTATGGAATAACTTCACACTCGATGTGATCATATATATTGTCTTCTTTATTGTCCTCGGTTCGTGATTTTTTCAGTGGAGCCATAGGATAAAATGCAATATAATTAATTATCCCAAATCCATGACATAACATAGGAGGACCCTAATTTTCCAGCAAATTTTTCATTTCCAAAAATCATAGCAAAGCGCTTTCGACTGTCAAGTCATCCATTAGCGCCTACCTTATCCATTAGGGCGTAGATTATCAGATAATTGATTTATTTGAAAACATTGAAGTAGGTAGGGTTAGACGACATTGTATAAAAAATTATAAAAAAACGTACACGGAAGGTTGCCAGGTAATACTCGTGTTAACGTGTGAACACTATGGTAGCCATAAGGGTGAAATAAGGCCCTATAAGGTTTTCAAAAGAATATCATAGAGGCGGATTAAGGAAGGGATATATGGGACAGAACTTCATAGTTGCGAAGTTGACAGAAAAAAGTTAAATTTCCTTGTATGTTTGGAGGTTGTAGTCGTTTAGAAAACAAGTAAGTGATATGAGGTGGGGAAAGTATTAGCTAAGAGTTGGATAAAACTCCATATTCGACAATATTCATCCAAGCAATAGAGTTATAGTCCCCCGGTGGAGTTTTATTCTTTTTCTCGAAATAGGCTGCACTCGAACTGATTTCTAGTTGGATGGAAAGTTGCCCAGTTTGAACAATAAAATGATTTCACATACTTTGTTTTCCGAAAGCTGGAATATCAGTGCTTCAAGGTACGTAAGTTTCCTTTTCCAGCGATATAATATGTGGGATGAATTGAGAGCAGGGAGAGGGATCATTGATATTGGATAAAACTTGATGCCAAAGATATCGGGCTAGGAATATCATTATACCAGTCCACATACCGAGTTTTCGGTTAAGGGTTATTGAGAGAGAGATGAATTATTGGCATGTAATCTGTCAATATCTGGGATACGGATGGGATCTTTGATAAACCATCAAGGGCCATGAATTATCGTGATCCGAGCTTCATTTTGAACATTGGAATTATTATTTTATAGATGTATCAGCCAGCTGCATGCATCGAAGTATGAGTGGGAGACATTTGGATAGGTTACCGTGAATTGGATTATTTGGAAATAAGTGAATGCAGCAGATGATTTTGTTTCCGGAGTATTATACTTCGTATCATTTTATGAATAGAAATAATGAAAATGGCATTGGGTGAGAGGAAACAGCAATCAGAAGCTGGAATGGAGAACTGAGATGTCAAATCACCCACAAATTCATTCAGATTGCTGGTTTATATAAGTCCATGGAGTTGAGTGCAATATCTATTCAGCTTGACTTGGAAAAATTCATTGTTGAGTGATTGATTGCCTCTGTGAAGGTCTTCTGGGGAAGAAAGTCTATTTTTATTCTCCAAATTAACTTCCAACCCCTTCCTTTGAATAATTATCAGAGCTGAAATCATGCTTGCAAATGTTCAAATCACATATTTTTATGAGAAGCTCAGTGATGTTTCTTGATAACTTTTAGATTTCGGAAAAAGAGTATTCAAAAAATCTCATACCATGCTTCAACATTACTAATCAATATTAAATAACGATAATTTATTCATGATGCCAATGATACATGAATTCGATAATACAATCAGCAAGTACTTTCATTAGTTAGGTATAATATAATCAGTTTCGAAAACAAAAATTAGAAACCAATACTTGAGATAATACTTCCATAAGGTGAATATAATGTAATGTGCTTTGTACGTAGATTATCAGAACTGATACTTCAGGTGAATGACCTCTTAAAACATGTTATCATTCGATGAAAAATATAATTTGAAAGTAGTTTCAGGAATTTTCAACCTAGGCGTGGCAATTTTGTTATCATTGTTTATTTCACCGTCTCCATTCGAAATAATTTTTAATTGCAACAGAGTCAGTGTCATAAGAAATGATTACCCACTATACATTCGTCATAAAATGTATCACTCAAATAATCTCGGAGTTCTGTGTATGAATAACTTTGTATTCCATTTTCAAGCAACTTCTATGATTTTCATAGTGCAACACGCGACTCCTGTCGAAATTATCATAGCATTGATCAAGTAAGTGCGTTCAAAACCATTCATGAAATATTTTGAGGATATACAGTGTTCGCCAAAATCTTGAAACCATATGGGAATTTTTTTTAATCAACAGTTTCTCAGAAAATATTATTTCTCATGAAAGTTGTTGCATTTAATTGGACTTACTATGCGATATTATCATTGGAGTGCGGCTAAGCGGGAATCGGGCGATATTCTAAACTCACTCACCATTGACTAAAGTGACATTATGACATTACTATGGAAAATATCGAGAAATATTATTGAAAAAAGTTGTTTGCAATTGGAAGATATTCCCAGTTATTCAGTTCAGTCTACCACTTACTAATCACAATAACTGCTTGATAAGTTGGCCTCAATTTTAAATGGGAATTATTAACAATAATTTTTTCGTAGTAAATTACTAAATTAGCATAAATTGTCTATCAAAGCAGTTAACTGATCTAGCCCAATTTCGAAGATGAGTCCAAAAAATAGTAATGGGAAGGTAATGAAATAAAGCCAGGATCCTTATAAAGTGGCCAATATTCATAAGAAGAATATCTGCTGAATAATTAATAACCACAAAATAAATATTTAAATTAGGACTTGATAGGTAGATGTACCTACCTGACTCTATAAGTGGGAATATCTTTCAATAACAAACAATTTTTTTCAATAACATTTTCGATATTTTCCATACCCATAGTGAATTGAGAATATCGGAGATTCCCTTAGTCGCACGCCACTGATAATACCGGCTATGCGCGTATAAAGTCTGATTGAATGCTCCAACTTTCATGAAGATTGAAATTTTTTGAGAAACTATCAATAAAAAACATTCCCATATGGTTCCAAGATTTTGGCGGACACTGTATATCTATAACGAAAGAGAGAGAGAGAGAAAGAGAGAGAGAGAAAATCTTCATAAAAAATTGAATGAACTCAAATTCTACAGTTTACGTTGGAATGCCCGTTGCTCAGAATTATTCATAAAATAGTAATAATATCTCAATAATAATTAAATCGACAAACGTATACAGAATTGGCATTGATGAAACTCTAGGTTGTTTCTCGTGGTGGTACATACATATATCTCAATAGCCATTCTATACTTAAAGTACCATTGTTTTCAATTCATCCGGAATATGTCTCTCGAATGAAGAGTTCTCATCACAGATGGTGCCAATATTTTTCAAATGGTTACTTCAATTAATTGGTTGGTTTCCATCGATTTTTTTTTAAATATTTTGATTTAGACGGGTTCATGATCAGTCCATGTTATTCTAAGTTTATAGTTATCAATTGTGACTTTAGGCTTACATCATCTGGCTTATATGGTCCACATATTCCTACATCGTCATGTGGATATCCGAATTTGGTGATATAGAATCATACGCCATGAAAATTGTGAACAGATGATGCCTCGTTGTACATCGTACAGTACCTGGCGCTCACCAAACATAATCGAACTTAAATCACAATTTGTCCACGCTCACTCAAGTAGTTGGTGAATCATTCCAGGGCATCACAGGGTATAGTGCGTTTGTTAGTTATATAAAAAATAACGATCCGAAACTCATGGTTCACTAATTAGAGAGCTTCAATAATATATTTGGGAGGATTCGAGAGAACGGCGACAAATCTATATCAGTCATCATACATTACTGGAAAATATTTAAAAAAATCGAGGTGAGACACACAAATGATCCTAATGAATTCAATATCATTTTGGAAAACCAATACAGCTCCCAGGGGAATATTTCTATACAAGATGCCATATTTAAGCTCACCGCAGAAATTCATTCATCTTCAATGAAAGCAAGCCATTTCCAACAGTTTTTAGAGATCTGTCAAAAACCTTCGACATAGTTTGTCACAGCCTATTATTACAAATAAGAGAACATTGACTAGACTTATTCACAACTTTTCTCTCCAATACGATGCAGTCTGTTGAGATTGGAAATGTCGTCGGTGGAGAACAGGCCATAGAATACGACGAACCTCAAGGAACGATATGGGCTCCATTTTTCCAATATTCATATAAATAGACTTTTCCCAATAAAAAAAAGGGATGAAATTATATCATGAACAGATGATACAGAGTGAAAGCGGAAAATGAACAAGGCTTCTAATTATGAACTAAAGTAACACGTTTTATCTGCTCACTTATACTGATAAACTGACACAACCAATATTCACAAATCTGGATATCAACATAAATCTTCCCATCAAATCGACACCAAAAAACAAATAATCGAGTTTTATTAGAATGACAATTTTGAGTGAAGTAATATGTGAATTCAAAAACCTTAAGGTTGTTCAAAACGAAGATGAAAAAACTCTACTAATATAATCGCATGGGTTTGGAAAACAGTAATGAATAAACTTTCCATAACTCAAAAAACACTTCTGAAAATTATGTTCATTAGATTCCTTTTATTATGAGGAAATTGAAGTTTTTGATACAGGGCAATTTTAACTCCATTATTTGGCAACCTAAACATCGCACAAAAATGCACCTACACAACACAACAAAACTCGGAACTTAAAAATTCCGTATCTACCCCACCTCTTCCACTGTTTCAAAAATAATTTAAAATCATACATCAGGTCTGAGCCTAGTGATCAAATTTACAATCTGATATATCAACCTCACTCTAAGAATGGTTTTTATCAATTAAAATGTGATATGAATTATGTCAATACTGATTTGGGATGCTTCAATATACCTAAAATTGGATCATGATAGAGGGTTGGTGATACATATTTGATAATACGTACAGAATATGATAAATCAAATCATTCTGAACTCAAATATTCCTCTAGAAAGGTTGAAGCAGAATTTATTGAAAACATTTATCCTAGAAACGTGAATTCAGCCATACGTGATGCAAAAAAATTCTTTAACATATGTTATCAATTAGGAACAACATCAAGTGAAGGATGGAGAGCGGTTTCCTATAAACAGCAAAAACCCATTGGTGGCTGATAAAGCTAACATACAAACCAAGCCTAGACCTGGAAAGCCTATGTCATGAAATAATTGTAATCAATTATAATGAAAGCTGGTCTATAGGAGTGCCTCTGAGAAGGACTTTTCTGCATGTATACAACCTCACGAAAGTAAAAAAAATTGTCGAAGATTGGCCCAAAATATACTTGAAAACATATAAAATTCTGCATATCAAGCAGTTTTGATTCAGAAGTTGTAGATCCACGAATTAAGCTATTGAATGTTTCTTACAATTTTTTCATAATATTCGAAAGCTCATTGTTTCTCCAACTGAGCATTTCATAATAGTTCTTCACATACAGTCTTATTCTAAAAATGTGACTCTTACCTAGAAGTAAAAGTGTACTTTTTTCGTCTGAAATTGAATGAGCTCTCAGGATGTTTCCAAATTCCATGTTTTTTTCTAATATTTTGTTTGGTATCTCCGTTTTGACGCCACTGTGATCGTTAGAGAGGGCCAAATTATCAGAACCACACAACATAGCAACGAAAGTATTGAGTAGTTTCTGAGATATTGGAAAAAATTATATTTTCAGTTAAACATTCAACACCCTGTATCTTAGGAACTGAGGAGTTTCGAGCTCATGTTAATGTAAACTTTTTCCAAAAAATATCACAGGGAGTCACTCACTGGGTTTTCTCCACGTACTTGGGAAATTTCAACCTAGGCGTGGCAATTTTGTTATCATTGTTTATTTCACCGTCTCCATTCGAAATAATTTTTAATTGCAACAGAGTCAGTGTCATAAGAAATGATTACCCACTATACATTCGTCATAAAATGTATCACTCAAATAATCTCGGAGTTCTGTGTATGAATAACTTTGTATTCCATTTTCAAGCAACTTCTATGATTTTCATAGTGCAACACGCGACTCCTGTCGAAATTATCATAGCATTGATCAAGTAAGTGCGTTCAAAACCATTCATGAAATATTTTGAGGATATACAGTGTTCGCCAAAATCTTGAAACCATATGGGAATTTTTTTTAATCAACAGTTTCTCAGAAAATATTATTTCTCATGAAAGTTGTTGCATTTAATTGGACTTACTATGCGATATTATCATTGGAGTGCGGCTAAGCGGGAATCGGGCGATATTCTAAACTCACTCACCATTGACTAAAGTGACATTATGACATTACTATGGAAAATATCGAGAAATATTATTGAAAAAAGTTGTTTGCAATTGGAAGATATTCCCAGTTATTCAGTTCAGTCTACCACTTACTAATCACAATAACTGCTTGATAAGTTGGCCTCAATTTTAAATGGGAATTATTAACAATAATTTTTTCGTAGTAAATTACTAAATTAGCATAAATTGTCTATCAAAGCAGTTAACTGATCTAGCCCAATTTCGAAGATGAGTCCAAAAAAATAGTAATGGGAAGGTAATGAAATAAAGCCAGGATCCTTATAAAAGTGGCCAATATTCATAAGAAGAATATCTGCTGAATAATTAATAACCACAAAATAAATATTTAAATTAGGACTTGATAGGTAGATGTACCTACCTGACTCTATAAGTGGGAATATCTTTCAATAACAAACAATTTTTTTCAATAACATTTTTCGATATTTTCCATACCCCATAGTGAATTGAGAATATCGGGAGATTCCCGCTTAGTCGCACGCCACTGATAATACCGGCTATGCGCGTATAAAGTCTGATTGAATGCTCCAACTTTCATGAAGATTGAAATTTTTTGAGAAACTATCAATAAAAAACATTCCCATATGGTTCCAAGATTTTGGCGGACACTGTATATCTATAACGAAAGAGAGAGAGAGAGAAAGAGAGAGAGAGAAAATCTTCATAAAAAATTGAATGAACTCAAATTCTACAGTTTACGTTGGAATGCCCGTTGCTCAGAATTATTCATAAAATAGTAATAATATCTCAATAATAATTAAATCGACAAACGTATACAGAATTGGCATTGATGAAACTCTAGGTTGTTTCTCGTGGTGGTACATACATATATCTCAATAGCCATTCTATACTTAAAGTACCATTGTTTTCAATTCATCCGGAATATGTCTCTCGAATGAAGAGTTCTCATCACAGATGGTGCCAATATTTTTCAAATGGTTACTTCAATTAATTGGTTGGTTTCCATCGATTTTTTTTTAAATATTTTGATTTAGACGGGTTCATGATCAGTCCATGTTATTCTAAGTTTATAGTTATCAATTGTGACTTTAGGCTTACATCATCTGGCTTATATGGTCCACATATTCCTACATCGTCATGTGGATATCCGAATTTGGTGATATAGAATCATACGCCATGAAAATTGTGAACAGATGATGCCTCGTTGTACATCGTACAGTACCTGGCGCTCACCAAACATAATCGAACTTAAATTCACAATTTGTCCACGCTCACTCAAGTAGTTGGTGAATCATTCCAGGGCATCACAGGGTATAGTGCGTTTGTTAGTTATATAAAAAATAACGATCCGAAACTCATGGTTCACTAATTAGAGAGCTTCAATAATATATTTGGGAGGATTCGAGAGAACGGCGACAAATCTATATCAGTCATCATACATTACTGGAAAATATTTAAAAAAATCGAGGTGAGACACACAAATGATCCTAATGAATTCAATATCATTTTGGAAAACCAATACAGCTCCCAGGGGAATATTTCTATACAAGATGCCATATTTAAGCTCACCGCAGAAATTCATTCATCTTCAATGAAAGCAAGCCATTTCCAACAGTTTTTAGAGATCTGTCAAAAACCTTCGACATAGTTTGTCACAGCCTATTATTACAAATAAGAGAACATTGACTAGACTTATTCACAACTTTTCTCTCCAATACGATGCAGTCTGTTGAGATTGGAAATGTCGTCGGTGGAGAACAGGCCATAGAATACGACGAACCTCAAGGAACGATATGGGCTCCATTTTTCCAATATTCATATAAATAGACTTTTCCCAATAAAAAAAAGGGATGAAATTATATCATGAACAGATGATACAGAGTGAAAGCGGAAAATGAACAAGGCTTCTAATTATGAACTAAAGTAACACGTTTTATCTGCTCACTTATACTGATAAACTGACACAACCAATATTCACAAATCTGGATATCAACATAAATCTTCCCATCAAATCGACACCAAAAAACAAATAATCGAGTTTTATTAGAATGACAATTTTGAGTGAAGTAATATGTGAATTCAAAAACCTTAAGGTTGTTCAAAACGAAGATGAAAAAACTCTACTAATATAATCGCATGGGTTTGGAAAACAGTAATGAATAAACTTTCCATAACTCAAAAAACACTTCTGAAAATTATGTTCATTAGATTCCTTTTATTATGAGGAAATTGAAGTTTTTGATACAGGGCAATTTTAACTCCATTATTTGGCAACCTAAACATCGCACAAAAATGCACCTACACAACACAACAAAACTCGGAACTTAAAAATTCCGTATCTACCCCACCTCTTCCACTGTTTCAAAAATAATTTAAAATCATACATCAGGTCTCAGCCTAGTGATCAAATTTACAATCTGATATATCAACCTCACTCTAAGAATGGTTTTTATCAATTAAAATGTGATATGAATTATGTCAATACTGATTTGGGATGCTTCAATATACCTAAAATTGGATCATGATAGAGGGTTGGTGATACATATTTGATAATACGTACAGAATATGATAAATCAAATCATTCTGAACTCAAATATTCCTCTAGAAAGGTTGAAGCAGAATTTATTGAAAACATTTATCCTAGAAACGTGAATTCAGCCATACGTGATGCAAAAAAATTCTTTAACATATGTTATCAATTAGGAACAACATCAAGTGAAGGATGGAGAGCGGTTTCCTATAAACAGCAAAAACCCATTGGTGGCTGATAAAGCTAACATACAAACCAAGCCTAGACCTGGAAAGCCTATGTCATGAAATAATTGTAATCAATTATAATGAAAGCTGGTCTATAGGAGTGCCTCTGAGAAGGACTTTTCTGCATGTATACAACCTCACGAAAGTAAAAAAAATTGTCGAAGATTGGCCCAAAATATACTTGAAAACATATAAAATTCTGCATATCAAGCAGTTTTGATTCAGAAGTTGTAGATCCACGAATTAAGCTATTGAATGTTTCTTACAATTTTTTCATAATATTCGAAAGCTCATTGTTTCTCCAACTGAGCATTTCATAATAGTTCTTCACATACAGTCTTATTCTAAAAATGTGACTCTTACCTAGAAGTAAAAGTGTACTTTTTTCGTCTGAAATTGAATGAGCTCTCAGGATGTTTCCAAATTCCATGTTTTTTTCTAATATTTTGTTTGGTATCTCCGTTTTGACGCCACTGTGATCGTTAGAGAGGGCCAAATTATCAGAACCACACAACATAGCAACGAAAGTATTGAGTAGTTTCTGAGATATTGGAAAAAATTATATTTTCAGTTAAACATTCAACACCCTGTATCTTAGGAACTGAGGAGTTTCGAGCTCATGTTAATGTAAACTTTTTCCAAAAAATATCACAGGGAGTCACTCACTGGGTTTTCTCCACGTACTTGAGAAACACATTTTATAATAAAATTCAATTTCTCTTATGGTCACCCGCAACACTTCAGGTTTCTCAATCAATGTGATTTGTATGTTTCATTTTATAATTGATAAATTATAATAACTGAAGTTTGATTTCTTCTTTCACAACAGAGTGTGTGTATATATATATATATATATATATATATATATATATATATATATATATATATATATATATATATATACTCTCTCGACTTCGTCAACAGAACAGCGTATGGGTTAGAACACGCACGGCTTGCTAAATACATATGCATTGATATTGTAATATTAAAAAATAATTTGCTTTCAAATTTATGAAAGTTATGACGCGTACACTTGCTAAACACACAATAATGGGGAGATTATAACGCGTATGACTTGGGTAATAATATTTTATATATATATATATATATGCACTCTGTCTGTCTATTCTTTCGTACACGTCATAGATGCGCGGGACTTTGTAAACACAACAGAGTGTGTATATATATATATATATATATATATATATATATATATATATCTCTCGCTTCGTAAACACAAGGTTAAGGTTAAAATTTATCAAAGTTATGACGCGTACACTTGCTAAACACACAATAATGGAGGGATCATAACGCGTATGACTTGGTTAGCACAATAGTAAAGAGAGGTTATAATGCGTACTTGCTAAAAATACATAAGCATTTATTATTGTCTGTATAAAATCTCTACTTACTAACTCCATCAGCAATATCCGGAACTTGTGCAGAAACACTGTCAGGATTCATTATTATTATTATTTTTTATTATTTATTAAGTACAAAAACCTGTATACACTCAACAAAAATAATCGTCGGGACACCACACTGTTCAATGTGAAATAGAAAGACGAAACGAAAATAACTGGCTTGCTTTCTATGAGAGAGAGAGAGAGAGAGAGAGAGAGAGAGAGAGACAGACAGAGAAACACGCGCACGCCGCAACCATACCGAAAGTCTCGTTACAACTTTTGGTCTTAATTTATTCCGTCTAGCCCTCTTTCGCAACGCGCGATAAGGAACTACGTTCTAAAAGGAATCGAAACAAGCTGTCATTATAAAGCACTGAAAAGGAAAGAATCCTTGAGTTTATGACGTAGCTTATTTTGGGAGTAACAGATTCAAAAGCATGCCGCTTACCTAAATTGAAAACATTTCGCAGCAAGATTTCTATTCTGTTAATCCCAGAAAAAACTACGTCACACATATAAATACATTATATTTCCTTCTAGTACATTTGAATAAATACTTCGTTTATATTTATTTCATATAATTGATTTTACCTAGCATATGTAGGGTTATTTTCAATTATATCAGTTTTCTTAAATGTTAATTTTTCGCTTGCTATGACTTTCTTTATCGGACATTTTTTGACAAGTAATCGTGTTAGACATTAGTGCAATGTACGCATAAAATTCCCTTATCGGGGCAGGAATTATCATAACAATTTTTAGAGGAACATTTATTGCATCTGGCTTCACCTTTGCAGTCTGCTGATATGTCCATAACGTAGGCATTTGTAACACTGGACCAGTGGATAAAAATGAGTCTACTGGAAAATCAACCAAGTTGATCTTCACTTGATTTGGGATATAATTTCCCGAAAATGAAGGATTACCATCTGCCTATCAACAATTGTTCTATAAACGTTGTTTATTATTTCATGCTTTATTCGTCTAACTTCAGTTACTTTTATCTCTGATTAATCGCTATAAATATATATTCTTCGGATAATATAGTATCTACCATTCTGATAATACTATTCTTGAGTTGTAATATAAAATTATGATATCATGTATTTGCCGAACTTTCATAATAGCTGTTTCGTATGTATTATATACTTCCTTCGCTCTATTGATACAACTTGTTTTATGTCTTTGGTATTATTTAGAAATGTTTCAGCCTCTCATGAGTCGCCAGAGGTTTTTGTCTTCAAGCTTTTCCATAACAAAAAATGAACCGTTATCGGTATGTTGATATCTGTTAGTGAGAACATAAAAAGAAAGGATTTTCGAAGATGTGGATGTATAGCTACATTATTATCAGGATTCATATTGGATGGGCCTGACCAGCCTGAATTATCCCCCCTTTTGAATGTTTTGAATCAATTATCCTGCCTATGTATTATTTATAGACAGCAAAATCAAATTGTTACTAAAATGGTACTTATCGATGCACTGATCAATTTTTACACGCTTTATATTAGCTTCACTTGTATGTTTGTTTGATTGTTCGTTTGTTTGTTTGTTTGTTTGTTTGTAACCGACTCCTTTGGGCATGATTTTGACCCACTTCCAGACGTCCGAATGATTTGAAATTTGGCAGGTGTACATAATTCCGGTGACAATGCATTGAGAAATTTGTGTGAAGAAAAAACAAAATGGCGGCTCCAATATGGCGTACGGGTTTTGTGATTATGGTCCGATTCGCTTTAAAATTGGTATCCGAGGGTTTTCGTGGTCGGAGATCATGATTCTCCTGTCAAAATTGAAAAATTCAAGATGGCGGCCGAGTTTTGTGATTATGGTCTGATTCTATTCAAAATTGGTATGTGGGGTTTTAGGGGTCGAATATCATGATTTTTTTGTGAAAATTGGAGAATTCAAGATGGCGGTTTTGAAAAGGCGGCTGAGTTTTGTGATTATGGTCTGATTCTATTCAAAATTGGTATGTGGGGAGTTTTGGGGTCGGAGATTATGATTACCTGATTTGATAAGATTATTCCATTTTTTAATTGCAAAAACTAAAAAAACACGCTTTTATGAATAAACCACACTAAAAAGTAGGAAATAAATAATAGTTTGAAAAAACTAAAGAACACGCTTTTATAGAAAACCAGACTGAAAAAATTGAAAATAAGAAAAAAATGTATTTTATTTAAAAAAAAGCGTGGGGTGCATGGTATCAATAATTATATAGTTCATTACACACCGAGGCGATACCATGCACCCCACGCTTTTTTTTAATAAAATAATTTTTTTTCTTATTTTCTATTTTTTTGTCTGGCTTTCTATAAAAGCGTGTTTTTTAGTTTTTTTAAAATATTATTTATTTAATAAACAGTTCCATGCTACTCTTCAGATATCCCCTGTACTTGTTACTCAGAACGACCTTGGTGCGCCATCTGTAAACGAAGGCTGAATGTATTTGTTATTGATCGGTGTTTCGAAGCAGGAGCTCTCGACCATTGCCAATTCATTCGATTCACAGCGATAGTCGAGGGTACAAGTACGGTGCCGAGATCCTTGCTGACATTTGGCATGGTTCTCAGGAAGATGTGTGTTTATGATTGTGAACCACGTGATAAACGGTTGGTTTTTTTGTGGTGCACAATGGCATGAGTAAATTACCTAACTTGTTAGGATACCAATGGAATACTCGGCTCCGTACTCGAAACACAATGGGTGTTGATCTATTTTTTTTTTTCAATGGATGCAGAGCAGTGTAGCGTACTGCAAACCAAATATGAAGGTATTCATGCAAGAGAAACTACAATCGATTACGTTCTAGTTATCAGTTATTATAATCCCATCCCCACCATATCTAATATTGGAAAAATAAGTAGCATTATGTGAATGATTTTTTTAAAAATTAACGGGGTGAGACATGAAATCATAGGACTTATATAGATAAATAATTTTTATTGTCTATTGTGAAAAACAAATGAAATATTCAATTATCTGATGAAAATTTTGGCACAGTCGCCAACATTTTTCATTAACACTAAAGAAATCAGGTTCATGATGGCAGCTGAAAACTATATCAACAACATAGTTGAATCTTTATATATTAAGTGAATTATCCATTGTGGATATAATGTCAGATGGCCCAAAATAGATGTCCAACAAGCAATTCAATTCACGCGTGATAAAATTTGTGAGAAAAAAAAATCATAATTCACAATCCATAAAAAATCCTTATGATGAATTAATTCGTTTATTTGTATAGTGATTCAAATATTTAGTGAAAATACTCTCCATGATTTGAAATTCGAAACTTCTTTCCATCCGAAGTTCGCAGAGCCTATGAATTTATTTTTATCATTTGGTATATATATATTCGCAACTCCATTTATCTTTGAGTACCGCACTATTGAACTTCGACTCAAATAACCTGAACAAATCGCTGCCTGAAATTGATTTCGAATGAGATTGTGGCTATTGTTTTCCCTGCCAGAAAATATTTTATTGAGAATAATTTTAGTGCACGGAGAAAAATATATAGTAGATATTACCAGAAATATAGTAATCTCTAAGAACATTTCTGGTATTACATGTGACAGGAATAAATTATGGTACGAATTAGTATAAAATTATTTCAGAGAAAAATGCTAGGCATTAAAAGAAATTATAGTAAATGCATTGAAGATATTTTATATTAATTCAGAGCATATGTAATTATTTATACCAAACATACTTCATTGTAACCTGAACTAAATATTATATTCCATAGTAAAATACCTTATGTTCGATTTGTTAAAAACAGGATGTTCATAAAATCAGATGTGGAATCATCTGCGTGAAATAAATTTTCGTCGACAAAAATGTATTGAAGAGTGAATGCGATGCCTCTCTTGCGTCAATGATACGAATGATTTCTAGTGAGTACTCTCTTTTGGAAAACATTCTTCTTTGCCTCATTCATCTTCATGAGTTCTTAATTAAGACTGGAATAGAAAATCAAATAACTATCTGAATAAAAATGCAAATTTTCAATTTCAGATTTTTTCTTTTGTTTTCAGTTAGGGTCTTTTCAGAATATCTATCAGATGTAGTTCAATGTCCAGCGTGGCTTTTGCCGGGGGAATAGTTGTTTTCTGTTAGACATTCACAAGAAATAACTCCATTTTTATCGTGGACTTTTCACAGAAAAATCTTCTATCCAATATTCAATTTACAATGTTTCCCTTTTCAACCTTATGTTCGATTCGAAAAGATTCATATGATTGACAGTTGCATAAAATATCTTCTAAATTACCAAACTATTATTGTATTAATGTAAAAATATTGATTTCAAGTGTAAAAATTCTGTTTGTTTAACAAAAATACACTTTTATTCCCAGAATAAAAAACTGATATTCGCATTCCAAATATAAAGTTTTTTCAATTTCATCATTGTTATCTACTTATCACTTATATAATTGAACCTGCTGATAGATAAAAATATGTTACAAAAGAGTCCTGAATATTCAATATGAAGCAATACATATTTTTATATCAAGAGATATTGTTTTTTTATTGGATAACAAAATTCATATTATCAAAGAAAATTTAATATTATTTATGCAGAGTGGCCAACTGATATTGAGTAGATTCAATAACATCATTCAAGTTTTATATCAACAGGAAAAAATTATAAATGACAAATTCATCAGACTACATATTTATTCGAGACGCACCTTGTCAAACAGTGAATGTGTTTCCAATCTCTGTATCATCATTTGATGTATTTTGGATCATCATTTGATGTATTGCTCTCATCAACATCAACAGGGTAACATTGGATCAGAAAAACAGATAAAATTGCAATATTCGATTATTTCAGTTTTACTTTAATTCAGCGTTATCATGAATTTCAATTTACTAACTATGAAAATAAATAAAGAAGTAAAAAAATGATATTTTTACCCGCTAGTTTCGAATGATTCACCCTTTGTATATAGTAATTATTGAACACTTACTTTTCCCCTGGATGATACAAACTCAGTAAACTCCTTGAATTACAATCGTTTTTCCACATTGGGAATCAACTCCTTCAAATTATTATCATCCATCAAATTGGAAGCTTCCTTAGCTTCCTCATCTGAAACCCGTCATGCAAACGACAAATTGCTAGTGCATTTTTTAAGTAATTCTTACACTTTTAGATTATTCCATCACACATCAAAACTGCTGCTGTATTCTAGAGCTCGAACTTTTTCAGGATATTTAAAACATTAACAGCAAATCAACCAGGTTATGTTCATAATTGCTATTAGTAATCTGTGTTCACTGAAAGGGCCAAGAAACTATTGCAGGTCAAAGTATGGCTTGATATATGATGAATGGTGTGCCAAAGTCGTTGTCCACAAAAACTACACTAACATAAATACCATATTCTCAAAACATAACACCATCCTCTGATTGGTTTCGCAAATCATTTCTTGTTGTGACATTGTGCCTTCTGTGGCCAACCAAGGCTACAACCGACACGGACGATCCTGATATGTACGAATTTGCAACACGTGATATATGGTGAAATTAGATTATGATCATGCACTATATTGATATTATAAAGATTAACCACTCAAGCCTGTGACATTATACAATCTCTTTCAGTTTTTAGGTTTAACGGAAATGAATTGATCTAGTGTACCTACAGTGAAAGAGACATAAATGAATTAAACAATTATAATACATGCATATAAATCGAATAAATCCATGAAACCCCATTTTTTCAGAGGAGATTCCATATTCATTCTTATAACAAGACAGCAAATCACAGTTGATAACTAAATCATATGCCTGTGGAAAAAAATACCGACATAGACGCACATCACAACTATTAGCCTGCAACTCAAACTGTGCCACCTGCAGAGGCTTGCAGGGCGTTCAGGATCGAAAAGTGGAAGTTTGCATCCCCCACCAATCTTTTTAAAAACATAATTATTCATCACCACTATTCCTATGGTTGCGAATTACATTTTCTTATGTTCATTTTCTGAGATATATAATATACTAATGTTTAAGACCATATTTATCGACAATGCGGATTTTTAGCATATCATGCTGGTAACGACAGGAAGACAGTATGTTACAAAAAAAGTTTGTTACCAGTGATAAACAGCTTTTGGTAAAAAAGATAAATTATCACAGAAAGTGAAATAATTTCTTTACAATAACGTATGTTCTGCACATTTTTCTATGTGTGACATTGAAATTTACGATAATTTTATCTCTGATCCCCCCTTTAATGAGAGCATATGCTTTCGATATGCTCATTGCTATCAGAAACTTATTTATCAAGAAGTATATTCCTAGAAAAATAATATCTCCAATAGCCACTAGGTATCACGAGTTTCTTAGTATAACAATCACCCTGTAATAAATCAAAATGTTAATACTTCCTCCATGAAAATATGAAAAAATCAATGGAAATCTTTCGTATCGAATATATGAAAAAACTAATTCAATTGGATTTTATTTCCATATATTCCATGCAAAATCATGTTATTCAATTTTCCTGAAGATGTTGTCAGGGTGAAGTTCCATAAATATATAATACTACTACTGCTACTACTACTGACTTCTTACCGACTTTATAATAATGATACTAATAGAATTGTTCGATCAAAATTGCAAACAGGGTGTTCATATAACCGGTCTCCCTCTTTCCTTTTCCCCAATTCCTCCTTTATTTTCAGGTAATAGTAATAATGATGAACAATAGTAATAATGATGAAGTCTCCTAGAGTAAAACACTCCGGAAGTAAAATACCTCTCCATTCGGATTTCCGGGCGAGAGGTACTCGAGGGGACTCAACATTAAAAATTAATTTTTGCAACATCCGCGGACTCAACAAGAACATCAATGACGTCCACCATCACCTACAGACGGAAAAACCGGATATTCTGGCTCTAACAGAAACACAAGTAAACTCGTCCACCAACAAGGTCCATATGCTTTGTCCTGGTTACGAACTCCATTCTCGATTCAGGTTCAAAGGTGGAGTTTGCCTTTACGCCAAGGCTAACCTTTCATGCCAGCGTGAAGAGAGTTTGGAACCGAAAGACTTTGATGTGATGTGGTTCAAGCTATCTGATACCAAACTGACTAAGTTCCTCTGCTGCCTTTATCTATCACCTAATGAACCTTCATATAACGACCTCTTTGAGTTTTTATCACTCAAACTGGACTACATTCAGGAGAACCATCCAACAGCTGAAACCATAATCATGGGAGACTTTAATGTACATAACGCTGCCTGGCTCAAATTCTCTAACAAAACAGATGATGCAGGTCGTCAAGCCGAGGCCTTCGCCATCACTCATGGTCTAGAACAACTGGTCGAGCTACCAACCCGCATCCCTGATGTCAACAACAAGTTTGCCAATACACTAGATCTTTTCCTCACCACCAATCCTGACCCGTATGGAATAGAAGTTTGTGCCCCACTTGGAAACTCTGACCACACCCTCATCTCCACAACATGCTCTTTCCATTTACCATCGAGCTGCACAATACCACCCCGTCTCATGTGGCATTACAATTCGGCCGACTGGGAAGGTCTTCGTATGTTTTTCTCAGCGTTTCCATGGAAGAGAGTTTGTTTCTCTTCAGTAGATCCAACACGATGTGCTGAGACAATTTCTGAAATCATCATGTTGGGGATGCAAACTTACATACCGAATACCAAAAGAAGAACATCATCCGATGAGACCTGGTTCAACAGAAACTGCTCTAGAGCTGTGGCTTCCAAACAGGCAGCATACCATCGATGGCTAAAAAATCCGGTCCCTGAGACCAGAGCAGCATATGTCGAGGCTAGAGGCATATGTAAAGAGACAAAAGAATGCTCAAAAGATGCCCACAAAGCCAAAATAAGATCAAAACTTGCTGAATGTCCTAACGGATCCCGTTCATTTTGGTCTTTCGCCAAAGCTGTGCGAAGAAACTTCACTTCCAGCTCATTTCCTCCTCTAACCAAAGAAGATGGAACACTAGCAACGACTGCCCAGGAAAAAGCCAATATCTTTGCGCACCTATTTGCTGGAAATTCCACTCCGGATTCATCGGGAAAACAACCCCCGAACATTACACCTATTGACAGTCACATGCCCGAGATCACCTTTCGCCAACGTACTATCAGAAAGATTTTGCTGGGTCTCAACACCAACAAAGCCTGTGGATCTGACGGAATCCCGCCGATTGTTCTCAAGAAATGTGCCTCCGAACTAACACCTGTTCTTTGCAAGTTGTTCAACCACTCTTACAATTTGGGGGTATTTCCGTCCAATTGGAAAATTGCAAGAGTACAGCCAGTCCCTAAAAAAGGCAAGAAGGCCCTACCTAGCAACTACAGACCTATCGCACTGCTATCTATTATTTCAAAGTTCATGGAAAAAGCCATCAACATCGAGCTAAATATCTGGAAGACTCAGGAATTGTCAACGATAGGCAATATGGCTTCCGCCATCAGAGATCAACTGGTGACCTGCTCGCTTACGTCTCACATATATGGCAGCTATCTATTGAAAAGCATGGAGAAACTTTAGCTGTGGCATTAGATATCTCCAAGGCGTTCGATCGAGTTTGGCACCAGGGACTCCTCGCCAAGCTTCCGTCTTATGGCTTGCTCCCTCAGCTGTGTTCTCTGCTTGCTAGTTTTCTCTCAAACAGGTCTCTCCATGTAGTGGTCGATGGAGTTTCATCTGACACTCTACTCATAAATGCTGGTGTTCCGCAAGGATCCATTCTCGCACCAACACTATTTCTACTTCACATCAACGACCTGTTGAAAGCAACTTCATGTCCAGTACACAGCTTTGCCGATGATAGTACCCTCCATACCGCTTTCTCTTCAGGGCCCCTATATCAGCCCGTGAAACCAGAAATGAACGAGGAAGAAATGTTAATAATATAAATATGGACTTGGCAACAATTCTCGAATGGGGATCTAATAACTTGGTAGAATTCAATGCAAACAAAACACAAGCATGTCTTTTCTCTAGAAAATCCGATCTCACTGTGCCTAACATAACTTTGTCAGGAGTAACCATACCACTGAAGCCATCCATATCGATGCTTGGTATTACTATCAGCAATAACCTTTCCTGGGAAAATCACGTGAGGTCCATTGCCAAAGTGCATCCCAAAAACTTGGTTTTCTGTTTCGTGCCAAGAGCTATTTTACCCCCAGTCAGCTGCTTATGATCTATAAGGCACAGATCCGACCTGTCCTGGAATACTGTTCCCATATTTGGAGTGCGGCACCTAAACATATCCTGAGGCTATTGGATTCTGTCCAAAAAAGGGCAATTCGTCTCGTCGGTGATGCCTCGCTTACAAACTCGCTTACTTGTCTGGAACACCGTAGAAAAGTTGGCGATTTGTCTCTATTTTATAGATATTTTCATGGGCGATGCTCTTCTGAAATATCAACAATCGTTCCTGCTTTGGCAGTCTCTTCGAGATTAACCCGTCAAGTTCAGTCATCACACCCCTTCGTGGTCACTTTGGAAACCTGCAGAACATCACTTTCCAAAGACTCGTTCATCCAACGAACAGCGAGGCTTTGGAACTCATTGCCTAGGGGGGTGTTCCCCGAGGCATACAACCTTCAGAAATTTAAGAAGAACACCAACCCCTACCTTCTTCCCCTAGGTTCCCACGATGTTCTCTGAACATTACAGGATATCCCTTTTCGTGGGAACCAGAACATAAAAAAAAAAAAAAAAAAAATGTAGAATCATCTGCGACTGAAAGATAAACTTTAGTCGCTATTTTCCATCGTTCCACATAACCTCTTCATTTCCAACGTAGATTTTTCAAATTCCAGTTCTTTCTTCGTTATTCAATTGAATATAATATTTTCCTTTCGAGCATGTAAACTTCGCACGAGCTTTCCTATGAATCTAAGTCATGGTATAATAATAAAATTATCGTTGAATTCAATGTCAGTTGAAATGTTTCCTTGTACGGAAAACAATGGATTCATTATAAATGTCTCATTCTAGTTGGTAGCGCGTCGGTATTGATGCCCCTTAAGATATATTTGAACAGTTCACAATTAAACCCACGGATGCTTCACGAAGCGGGCATAATTTTTTTTTCAATGAGGAAGTTACTTCATTTCAGTATAAATTATAAAAAACATAAGGAAATCCAAAGAACTATATTTTCTAATCGATTATATGCATAAAATGAGCAGATTTTAGAATTTTCAAGAATACAATTTCTATTCACGTAACTACTGCGAGAATGCCCCTATTTCTGTTTTGCGTAGTGTAAGCTGCCACAAAATCGCGTATGAAACAGAACAATGCCTTTTTCATTCTATCAGATATGAGATTTCATTAAATGAAGTTAAATGAATTACGCCGTCAAATTAATTTAGTATGTCAAACTGTTGATTTTTTAGGAATCATTGAATAAAAGGCCTCCTTTCAGAAATTTTATTTCAATTTTGTAAATGCTCATTTAATAGGCTGGTTTAGACTCCACACACAGCCCAACCATAATTTTGGGAGAAGGTGAATTCCAGAATTCCAGAACAAGTATTGTTGTAGACAAGACCATATCACCTTCTGAAAAATAGGTTACCGTGATTTCTCAACAGATGGCGCTGGTGGCATCATCGATACAAAAATACATGAGAGGTCCTGAGGGTGTGAAAAACTTAATTCTCAACAGGTGGCGCTGGTGACCATACTGAAAACAAGACAAATGACATAAGGAGTCAATCCCCACATCGTTGTAAAGTGATTCTCTTTTCAACCAAGATTTCATTAAATTCCGTTTATTTGTTTTCTACAAAGTCATTCTGAAAGCTCATGTATAGGATTACAATCGAAAACATTACCAATTTGAATGATTCCCTACTATTACATTGTTTCAACTGATTACATGTGGGTGGACCTGGAACATGTAGTTGAATGATCATATCCCTCACCTGAATGAAAGCTAAGTTTTTTATTCATTTCTCCAAAAGTTCATTCGAAAACCTAAGAACTCCAAAGAGGTCATATGATAATATAATTTCTACACAAAAAATATCACCTTTGTTATATTAGAAGTATATTTCTGATGTCCTGATTGAATTATATTTCATTTGGAACATCATTCGTGTACATCAACTCCCTCCACCATATTGATAACGAAACAATGCGGTTGTACACCAGTTTTATGAAATTATTGTACGGCGGTTCAAGTGAAACATTTTGTGAGATACATTGTATTGAAAATAATCCCGGAAGTGTTTTGATCACTGTAACTTTTATTCAATTTCAAATTATATTGTCGGGAGATATAGATTGGATATATCTCAGAGAACTTATTGACACATTGAATAAAGCTAGCAGTTTCCATACCGCCAAGGGGTATCACCGAAAGTTCATATCAGAAGATAAGCATGTATTTTTAATTCCTAAAATGATAGTCAATCCCTAACAAAGTACCTCAGATGTAACGAATTCATTCCACCAACGACTGAGAAAAATATTAAAATATACATAAATTTCACCCATATGAGTAGGAAATATAACACCAACTCACAGAAGAAAGGAGGTACTGTTTCATCAACTCACAGAAGGTGATCCAGAAATTATCATGAAAAAAATGGATTGAGTTACCAAAAAAATTGCATCTTCAATACACAAAAATATTGGAACTTTGTATGACTCAGAAACTGATTGTGTGGTCGAGGGATTTATAAAACCAAATTGAAGGCCCTTCATATGAGGAGGAAAATTTGAACCGTGATTCAAACCTGACCATGCTCAACGGGGTTCCTCCACACTTCCACCGTTGAACACGAGTATCTGGATGTGACTGACATGGAAGAATTGGACATCGTAGGCCAACACAACCACTAGACCCCACACCATGCGATTTATTTCTGACATCCTGGAGCCTATGATTTCATTCAATTATTTCAGGTGATTCAACCGAAACAAATCATACCTTTCAGAGAATCCCATCTTAGTGACCAACCTCTACTATGATGATTTCAGCTATCTACTATAACTGAAAATATTCTAGTTTTCTGATAATCCGTGTTATTCATGGGTTATTAACATATGAGGAGCAACTTATCAAAGCGCATTATGTCCCACGAAACCGTTTTTTCAGTAGAGGCCGAAAACTATTTGTTGCTAAACACTATGTCGTAAATCTTTTTTTTTATGGTAATACTGATGGGTGTTCATACGTAGATCTGAATAATAACCATATTTAAATTAAAAGCACGATTAGTTTCCAGAAAAACTATTATTATTCTTGGTTTTGTTGCATCTGTGAAAAAAATCATTGAGGAAGGTATTAAATTTGGTGATGCCATACTAATTTCATCAATTATATACAACGTCCGACGCTTGTTTTGGCACCCTCGCCTGTTTTCGTACTCCTGTTCTCTCTTATGTTTTCGCTTTGGCCTTTTCCTTGACCCCTGACTATTATCATCAACAGTCACACTATTTTCCATATTTCGATGGACATAACGCGTTTTGATGTGGTTGTTTGAGTTCACATTTAAATAACACTGGGACAGAATGTGATTTGATGTGTTTCGTAGATGGGCTTCCATGCTATAATCTTAGTGTCCCCAGAACGGCATCGTACTCGATTTTGTCCCGAAGTGGACAAAACGCGTTTAGATGAGTTGCTTTCCATTAATCTAAAAAAATTATTTGGGACCTATAAACATATGAGGTGCAAAGAGGCACTTGATGGTACAGGAAAATTCAAAGGACTCATGGTCGACTTTGTCGGTTGAAGGAAAATATTGATGGTTGGGATCTCCAAATATTTCTTACGAGCATATTTTCAAAATAATATTGATTTTTCTTCAGGTTGGTTGGGTTGAGGAGTATCCGATAGTTCATTTGATGACTGTTTTGATTCGATAATGTATCTTTTCATATATATTGCCAAATAGTTACATTCCGTAGTTTTTCCGGAGAAAATATCAAAACTATTCTCTATTATATCCTCGCGCTAATGGAAATCCTAGCGTGTGAATGTTCTGAAATGTTCAGCTCAGTTCGCGCAAATCGTGAACCCTAATTGATAATCGTATCACAAAATGTTCCGGTCGAGGATATCGGAGTATGACATATTTGGATATTCATACCTGTGCCACAAAACTTCTTCATGTATACTCAACATAATTTATTTTTTCCGTAAATAGGACGGTTTGACACAATTTCGATTATTATCGAACTATTAGAACTGAAATTGAAGAACTATATTCAAATACTGATATATTTATACCCAATTATAATCATTATACTAACTATTGAATGAACTGTGTTGTGTTCTTCATTTAAATATTCACCACAATCGTCCTCATTGTAACCTCATTCTGATGATAATTCTGTAATGTTTACGTTTCTCAGAATGTTGGAGTTTCACTTATAAGCAAAGGAAGATGAAATAACAGCGATAGAACCAATTCACTTAAGAATCCATGCTGACCAAATGTCACACAATAATATCAACATACATTTTGCAGCTCGAGGGATCCTCTATTTCTCCACCTCGGGACTTTATTCGAGTAAAACTCGATAATTGTGAATATATAGAAGTAATATCATGTCTGATGAACAGCATGTTTTATGAGAAGTTCTTTGTAGGTTAGATCCATGTCGCAATTGTTTTTTCTTCTTCTCCCCAAAAGTAGAAAAAATTATTAATAAAAAAAACCTTACTAAGCTTCCATTCAAATGCCCTGAAGAGCAGAAAATAATTACTTTGGATGTGCGACGTAGATTATTCCGTGAGTTATAGATTCAAGAGCTTATTCCGCAAAGTTTTGAGTTCGAATACAGAAGCGATAAGCTTTCAATCTATAACTCACGGAATAACCTACGTCGCACATCCAAAGCAATTATTTTTTACTTTTCAGTGCATTTGAATAAAAGCTTGTTTTGGAAAAGCCCTTTTTTTATTAATTATTTTATTTTGTGCTTTTTAGTACCCAAGTTCACCTCAATCCATGCATTTTTGTTAATGCATCGTCATCATGATGCCTTTTTTCTGTAAGTTCTGAGCTATCTAGCCCTTCAATGACGAGACCATCTCAATATTAACTCGTTTTCCATCCTGGAACTGCCATCTACAATTCATGAATTCTGAAGAAAAATCAATAATCTTTGACTGAATTCATAATCTCCGACTCCGAAAACCCCGACATACCAATTTTGAATGAAAACAGTCCATTATCACAAAACTTGTCCACCACTTTGGAACCGCCATCCTAAATTCATGAATTTTGACACTGAATTCATGATCTCCAGCCCCGAAAACCTCCACACACTAATTTTGAATAGAACCTGACCATAATCACAGAGGTCGTCTGCCATCTTGTGGCCGCCATTTTGATTTTATTAATTTTTGACAAAGAAATCATGATCTTCAACACCGAAAACTCCCACGTACCAGTTTTGAATAGAATCGGTCCATAATCACACAGATCGTCGGCCATCTTGGAGCCGCCTTTTTGTTTCTTTCTTCTACAAAATGCATTGTCACAAGAACTATGAACACCCGCCAAATTTCACGTAAATCGGGAAACAAGAAGTGGGTCGAATTTAACTTGCAAGATTTGATTAGACAGACACCGGGAGTGTTTGAACTGAATAAAAGCTTGTGAAATGGAGTAGCCAAACAGTCAGAGTCAACAAATGGTGTTCCTTTCCAGCGACTGAGAAATAACTCTGAAATGTTGAGGTATTTAGGGGAGAGAAGGTTTGGTTTCGTCCATTTATATTCCTGGCACCACAGAGAGAACCCCAAAATAGTTATAAATAAAATGTTCCCAAATATTTGATATAACAGCTTACGTCCAGTTTCCTGATAAAGTTAATATCAATTCAAAATGTCATATAAAATACAATAGAAAACTGCTTCTGAATAAACTTAAATTATTTGAATGAATGTGTTTCGTCCCCTGCCAAGGACTTCTTCAATTTTTTTTTCTTGGAATCCACTGGTACATATATCATACAAATAATTTTTTTATTATGAGAAATATTTTGTTACGTACCTAAGCAAAACGGTAATGGACGATTATTTGATGATGGTTGGTTGGTTGGTTGGTTGGTTTAAGGCTGACGAGCCAGAGACAGGGTTGGCACTTAGCTTCCCTTGACACTGCGACCAGCTGGGGTCTATTGTATCACTCTGTCGTCAGTGGTTCCTCATTCAAACAGGTTTGTGCCCCTAACTAGGTCTAGAAGCCCGTTGATAAGGTTCTTCGGACTCATGCCCGTTTCCGGGCCGATCTTTCCAAAGATTTTGTGTCGCCCACCACTTAGGGCGTCACAGTCGAAGATTGAAAGACAAGAGTTAGACCCGAGGCCTCCTCTTGTCTCTTGATGATAAGCCATTCTTCAGTATCTATCCCCATGTCCTGGGTTTTGATGAGCTGAAGAATCTTTTTGGTTTCCATTTTACCAAATGGCTTTGGAATCCACTCTGTTTCCGGGAGTTTCTCAGTAGGTGTTCGACCATCTGCTGATCCCTCCTCGGTTGGGTTTACGGTTTCTGGTGCCGAGTGTGATTCAACTGGAATCTCCTCGACTTCCATACCCGCTATCGGTGTTGGGTCTTCTTCAACTGGAAGTTCCCCAGGGTTGTTTGTGTAGGGGAAAGGGTCGTCCACACCTGCGGTGCCCCCTGCGCAGGTGTGAGACAGATTACTCTGGGAGGTCGCCATGTATCCCAGAGGCTCCGTTTTTTTATACCTGACTGGCTCAGGTATCATCCATCCCTCGGTACGGGTCGCTTGACGCCTTGGATTAAGCCATGTTGTGGTGGCATTTGGTTTGAGATTGACTTAGAGATCCGCAGGTTTTGACCATTTCTGGTCATTCCCACTGGATTTTCCTTGTCAACCCCGTTATCCAGCGATACCACTTGGAGGTAGCCACCTAAGTTTCCGCAACCCATCTTCATCTCTCGTAGGAGGTGAACATGTGTTGACGCAAACTACTCGCCATGATGATACAAAGTGTTCTCTTTGGGAAATTTGTGTCTGCCTTTTTTTCTATCATCTTTATGAGTTAGAAATGAAAGTTACATATCATTTCTCAAACAATGAAAAACACAGATTATTCATCAACGTGTTAATCATGTAAGTGGAATGTGTTCTGTGTATGATCAGGAATAGCTGAATTGACAGTTTTGTTGCCATGAATGTGACACATGATTTGTTCGTTCAGATTTGGTCAACTTGGGTGTGTTAGTAGGGATTGTTGGATAATGTTGAGTACAAATAGTTTTTGGGTTATAAGATTGTGTAGTATATTTGACCTGAATTGTTTACGTCACTTCTGTCATTCATGGAGTTGTATTTTTATTTTCAAACGTTCCTTTATATGAATAATTTTCGTGAGCTATAATTTCGGTGTTCACACAATTTGGCTTGTGGTTTTTATGGAGGATATATTTGTCATATATTTGTGGCCCTTTATTCTGTTACATAGTAATTGTGATGCCATTCCTATTTCTTTTGCACAGTCGTTGCAGTCGTATACTGTTTAATAGATTTTCCTCCTTCATTTTGGAACAAAACCATTTTTATAACAAACAAGTCATGTACTCATTTTTTCCAAGAAGTCATGCTGATGACCTGCAAAAGAAAAACTGTTTCGAAAACAGTTGCTCACGCTTTCAATTATAAAATTATGTGCTTGCAATACGATTTGAGTTGCAAATTAATATGTTACTATTCATACTGTTCTGCGTAGATTCACACGAAATAACAGCTATCAACACGGAAATGCACTTTCACATCTCTATCGGCTGGACCATTGACATCAAAACAAGCCTGACAATTCAATGACAAGTTGAAAAAAAAATTAGTTGGTGAAATTGCAAATGGGAGAGAAGCATTAATCATCTGAAGGCCCAATTCCATGTGATGAAGCTGAAGTTTTATTTGATGAAGCTGAATTTTCATTCAATGAAACTGAATTGTCATTTGAAGCCGTATTTGTTCACTACTGGAATGTATGGTTATTGCAAATATATATTTTATTGAATATTTTGCGAACGATACCTATATATCATTATATAACATTTTCGGTATAGTTTGAATCGATTAAATGACACAAATAATTTTGGCCCGCTAGACCGGCAAGGTGACTTTGGAGTGAACGAAATGTTTTATAGACCATGAAATATGTATCATTCCTCAAGACTGCCATCTTCTACTGCCTAAACAATAGGTGTATGTTCAGTCAAATATCCATCAGAAAACGACTACTTTCCTGAATAATGCCTGGACAAATAATAGATTACATTCGGAGGACAATCGTGCAAAGTCCTACAAGATTTGCAAAGTAATCCGTTCATTGAGAAATGGATAAATATCAACCGCTTCTTTCGTGCTGACTACCTATAGACGGATTTCGAAGTATTTGCTTCTCATCAGAACAGGGTGGGTCAAGCAGACAATGATTGATGTCTGCTTATCCAAATGAAACGATTAAAATTCATCCGCCTATTAGTTTCCTCCAGATTTCGCCAAGCAAGTGGAAAAAGACAATTAGCTAACGCCATCTCGACTGCAAATAATGCAACAACAGTATTCGAAAGTGTCATCTTCAATATCCAGACAGAATAAGTCTGCATTACACACATTTGTGACAGACATATAATGAGTCATTTCGAGGACCATGGAAAATGTCCCATTCTTCAAGACTGCCCTCTACTATTACTTATATAATAGGCGTATGGTGAGTCGAAAATCCATTGGAGAACAACTACTTTCCTGGTTTGTGCCTTGACGAACAATTGATTACATTCTATGGATAATCGTGCAGAGTCCTACAAGAATACTTTGCAACTGTTCAGGATTGCTTAAAAGTCTTGAATTATTAAATTTTTCCCTCAATTCAATGGCAGGACTATTTCGAAAAACGAAATAATAACCAAGTTTTGAGTCGATACGTGAAAGGGTTATCCTCAAAATATATGTTCAAATATTTCTGAATTGTGGTTTCGTCCAGCTATTTTCTCTTTTCGATCAAATGCTCGGATGGAAAAGTGAAGACACATTGGTAGACTGGCTAATAAGAGGATGAAACTAATTTATTTCATTTACCTGAAGGTACCAGAAAGTGGTAGTACTGTGGGAGTGAAAGTACTTGGAGAAACTGTCAATTCGAAATCTGCATCTCCAGCTTCACCATGAACTGCAAATCATAAACTATTTGACAAATGGATACGGCTATGAAAAATCCATAGGACGACAGGGTCTTCTTTGGATTCACTGAAATCAGAAATAATTTTCTCCAATATCCATAGTTTCCTTCAAATCAATTACTTTCTGAAGATGTGAATCCTCCACGGAGGTACCACAGAAAATTAGGATCTACATTCTCTTAATTAATATAAAAGTTCTGATAAAATTGTTCGTTTTCGGGATCAATGTCACCGGTAGATTCGACGATACGAGTCCATTTGTCGATCCATTGTTTTCAAATTATGATTTATGTAAGGAGGATTCTTAAAAAAAAAAAAATATATAGGTATGTTGAAAAACGAACATTGCTGCATAAGTTGCAGTTGAAGCTTGGTCCTTGCTATTCCATTCCTTGGGAGGCAGATACTATCGATAATGATTCGTACACTGAGAGAACAGTTTGAATAAATGTAAAATCATTGTTGACAAATCCCATTGAGTATTGACTAACATATGTAATTTCTTCGGATGAGAATGATATTCTGATCAATTCCATGTATATTTTCAGTTCAATGTTGGAATAAAATATTTTCAGACAACGAACATTATTATTAACGTAAGTTACTTCAGGTGCACTCCACAGGAGCTTCTTTCAAATTGTAAGTGTTCATTATTAAATAGTATTAGTATCAGATACATTAATTTTATTCGATGTTAAATATATTTTTCCGCCAGTATCAAAGAAAATTTATTTGTACTTATTCAGATTACTCACCTCTGAAAGAAAATATGGTGTTAACGTTATCATTTATGTCTCTGTCTCATATCATACATAATTTTCAATACAACACAAGGTTTTCAGATCATAAATCTCCCATAGATGTACATACAAGTACTGAAATTCC
The DNA here is from genome assembly GCA_018342105.1 of Gonioctena quinquepunctata. Lineage (NCBI taxonomy): Eukaryota > Metazoa > Arthropoda > Insecta > Coleoptera > Chrysomelidae > Gonioctena > Gonioctena quinquepunctata. Next base: position 99,365 of record JAFIRS010002140.1, read on the forward strand.
TCAGAATTCAAATTGACTTTTCTGACCAATTACCCATTTACGGAAAAAATAAAAATTAATGAATTACAAAGAATTTCATTGAAAAAATTGTAGGTAAAAATGAGGATCTTCTTACATAAATTCAGTTCTTCAGTGCTTGATTGAGAAATATACCACGAGCAGTTTTCCTTCGATAATGAGTTGCACACATTCCAGTCGTATGATCACTACGGCAACACCGCGCTGTGGTGTGAATTATGGAGTCATATGTAATACCAATACAGCCAATCACACTTTTTCTCCATGATACCAAAGCTAGTCAAACGATATCTATACACTCCAATTTTTGTAATTTTTTTTAATACCGACTTGTGGTTTCAGCTTCCACTACCATTCCCTCCGCAACACGAATGAGTAGACACACTGAATGAAACTCAACCCCACCTCATGTCTTCATACCTCATGAATATTTTTATTGCATATGCAGTTTTTTTTAATAATGCGTTGCACTTAGCTATACATATCAACTGCAACTGATTCTCACACACTTGAACTATATCTAAGAACCAAGGCCGATTAATGCAGCAATGAAGATGGCAGGAGAATGCGTTCACAGAATGATGATAGTAACAACATATATCAAATACAGCACGCTGGTATCAAGTATGAGGGTACCGATACAGAGACTACTTTTGAGTGAGTGATCATTTATGAAAAACCTCATTGTTTTTCCTCACAATATAAGTCAATCATTTGAGACGGAAAATGAATGTAAACTTGTTTCTTGGGTAATGTGACTAAAAAAATCGAGAATCCATATCGAAGGGGTCAGCACGATGAAATCAAGCATGGAGATATCGAGATTATTACTGGGTAAGTGATAATTTGTGAAATGTCCAAAATCTCCTCATTGTACCTACTTGAAAGATCAGTCAATAAGTTTCACTATACAATTGAAACAGCAAGTTTCATATCAGTATCCATCATTTCGAGTTCTTGTACACATGATACACTCATAGCAGCGTATTTTCAGTGAAACGATCACTCATCGTGCTGTTCACTGCACGACGCATCTTATATTTTCCATATATAACCATAACTCGAAAGCATGAAAATGACCGCACTAGAAATTCATTGCACGGAATCTATCGTGCTGGTATCAGGCAAACGGGGGCAGACGATATATTTGAATCATAAAATCCTAGGAAACGAATACTGGTCAACCATGGGTGTGTCTGGAATAATTTCAGCCACGACGGATCCTTAAAAATGAAGCTATCAAAAAATTTATGACACATGCATTCGCGACAGTTTTTCCCCTCTAGTTTGAAGGATGAGTAATTCACATATAACTCAAATCTGAGGATGGATTTCTCAATTTCTGGTTTTTCCAAACATCATTATGATGAACTCAATTTACCAATTATGGAATTCCCAACTGCTTGAGATCATTGAACATGTCTCTTTCACTACATTCGTGTATATTTTGGAATTTTTCGTTTTTATGAAATCCATAAAACACAGTCAGTTTACCGATCAATATTGGCTCAATTGATTGAATTCGCCCATTTGTACTTACCGAAATACATACCGAATAATATTCTCCATAATAATTGGTTTGGAATTATTCAACTCATTAAGTGGAAAAGAAATCCCTGATACAGTCGAACCCAATGGAATTTTGAACGTCCCTAATTTATTGTGGCCGTTTTCATTATACAGGGTGTAACTGAATAAGTGTAAAACATTTCAGGAGGTGATTCCTCATCGAAAAAAAGATAGGATCTTTCATATAAAGAAACTCCATTGGAGCATCCCTTGTTAAGATACAGCCCCTTAAAGGGGGTACATAAAATTTGTATAACAATTTTTTTCACAAGCACTGAAAAAGTTACAATATTGAAATTAACCTGACGTTTTGTACTACCAAAAAGACACTTAGCCAGTAATTTATTTGGTTTACCCCATGGTTGTAAGGGGTGAAAAACGCAACCCCTAAAATTTATTTCCAATGTAACTTTTTGTCTTATTATTTGTTTACCATTTAAAGATTTATTTCCGATAGCCTGTTTCATTCTAAACAAAAAATGTCTCTTGGGTTTTTTGCCCAAAATAAACCAGTAATCAGCAAAACATTATTTTACGAACAACTACAGAGATACATCGTCATAAATGCGAAAATACGAAACTAATCTATCTAGTAGGTCGCTATTAGCGAGAGTGACAATTAAATTGGTATGACGCTGTCAGTTTGGGAATTTTCGAAATTGAATTAATACTAATTGTGTGTTGTTGTTCTGTTCTCAATTTGTTACTTTAATAATTCACTTGTTAATAAAATGGCATACACAAATGAGGAAATGGCTGATATGCATTACGTTTACGGTCTGTCGCAGGGGAATGGGTTAGAAGCTTCTAGAAGATATGCTGAAATGTATCCTCAACGGCAGCATCCTTCACATAGAATATTTGCTCGACTTCATCAACGATTACGAGAATATGGTTCATTCGACAAAAGAACGCAGGATTGTGGTCGCCATCGAGAAATACGAACACCACAGCTTGAGGAAGCAGTACTTAATTTGATTGAAGAACAACCTACTACCAGTACTAGAAAGATTGCTTTCCAGCTAAATGTTGATCATATGACGGTATTTCGAATTTTAAAGGAACAACTCTTATACCCTTACCATCTGCAACGAGTACAGGCACTGTTACCGCGAGACTTTCCGAACCGTCTTGAATTTTGCAATTGGATGCTGGAAATGATTAGAAGAAATTGTGACTTTCTGAAGACGATAGAATTCACAGACGAATGTAGTTTTCTCGGGACAAGATTATTAATTTTCATAATTACCACATATGGGCTGATGAAAACCCTCACGCTATTGTCGAAACTAGCCATCAAGAACAGTTTTCTCTTAACGTGTGGCTCGAGTTATTGGGGATGTTTAATTGGGCCTCATTTTCTACCTCCTCGATTAAATGGTGAGGCATACGTTCAATTTTTAAGAGAAGTGCATCCAGTACTGCTGGAGGAAGTTCCTTTGGGCGTCAGAAGGGATATGTTTTTATGCATGATGGGGCTCCCGCCCATTTTAGTCAAGTAGCACGTCAGCATTTAACTGAAACATATGCAAATCAGTGGATAGGTCGAGGAGGACCACATAAATGGCCCGCTCGATCCCCGGATCTCAATCCTCTCGATTTCTCTATTTGGGGCCATTCACAGCATTTGGTATATCGTACTCCTGTTCGCGATGTAGAGGACTTAAGAAACCGCATCATCGATGCGTGCAGGGTAATCAGAGAGACTCCAGGAATATTTGAGCGAATACGTGGCTCAATGCGCCGACGTCTAGACGCATGCGTAATGTTTGAAGGTAGACATATTGAACATTCACTATGATTTCTACATGTTGTGTGTTTTGTTATTAATAACTTAGTTTTGTTTATTACCCTTTAATCGTTTAATGCAGGTACTAACTACAAAATAACAATAAATCCAGTTCGCATTTATGACGATGTATCTCTGTAGTTGTTCGTAAAATAATGTTTTGCTGCTTACTGGTTTATTTTGGGCAAAAAACCCAAGAGACATTTTTGTTTAGAATGAAACAGGCTATCGGAAATAAATTTTTAAATGGTAAACAAATAATAAGACAAAAGTTACATTGGAAATAAATTTTAGGGGTTGCGTTTTCACCCTTACAACCATGGGGTAAACCAAATAAATTACTGGCTAAGTGTCTTTTGGTAGTACAAAACGTCAGGTTAATTTCAATATTGTAACTTTTTCAGTGCTTGTGAAAAAAATTGTTATACAAATTTTATGTACCCCCTTTAAGAGGCTGTATCTTAACAAGGGATGCTCCAATGAAGTTTCTTTATATGAAAGATCCTATCTTTTTTTCGATGAGGAATCACCTCCTTAAATGTTTTACACTTATTCAGTTACACCCTGTATAACTGACTAATTGATCACCGCCGAGCCAAAACCGCCGAATCTATTAATATAAAATTTGGTAAGTAGTTTAATATATATATATATATATATATATATATATAAATATTATATATTATTCTATTATATATAATATATATATATATATATATATATATATATATATATATATATATATATATATATATATATATATAGTTTCTTCAATATAGCCTCGAAAATTGAGAAAATTGATTGCATTGAAGGAAGTAAATCAAAGGTATCCGGAATGTCTCAATATGGAATGAAGGTGAAAAATGGGAATATTAACAATTTTTTTAGCATTTTACAAATTATTTAGAAGAATTCCAATTGTCAGTGATAACCATGCATACAGTTGAATTGCAAATATATTTTTTCATGGTGTGCATTTCAATGATTAATACTGTATTTCTGCACTGTTTTGATGTTTTCACCAATTTTAATTTTCATGATCGGATGACCCCAACCAGATTCAAAAGTGAAATCAGTGAGGAAAAATCAATTAGTGCGACGTGGCAATAATATATACAAAATAAGTTGCGAGTTTTCCCCTGATTAGATTATAAAGATCACCAGAAGACATTATTCTGATGTATTCATATACACCCCTTACAATTTGTTAACAGCAGGAGTGGAACATAGGGAAAAATTACTAGCGATATACATTTGACACCGACGGGTGACTTCTCCATCACGCCTGTTGTTTGGATGTGACTATTATTAAATTGAATTGAGTTATGAGAAAGGATCCTTCATTAGATTAAAACATGCAACTTCCCGAGTCGAAACGAGAGAGCATTTATCCACTGTCGAAGGAGAAAATATTGAAAATATCATTATTTTTTCCATGGAACCGAATTTCACGGAAAGGATATGGATTCAAGAGAAAATTGCTTTCTATTCCAACATTTCGTGTGAAAACTAAAACCGTATTTGAATTGAATCATCAATTGTGATGTTACATACACAGAAGATGTACTTGTGATTTGCACAAACTTTGAGAAAATTATTATATAATATATTATTTATCATTTCGAATGTCATGCAAAAAATTGGTTGTAGATCGAAGGTTGTTTTCTGTGAAAAAACATTAATTGTTACCATCATAAGAATGCAAGCCCCCACAGATTGAAAGAAATCGATCTAGCTGAAGACCCACAAGAGAGGCTCTGAAAATGTTCTGGCAACAATTTTTCAAAAACATATCAACGACCTGTTGTGATTCACCAACAATCACGTCCATTCTTTCGCAGACGATAGCATATTCACATGAATTTTCACCTCCAAATCATTGATCGGCATCCCAGAAAAATCGAATTGCTGATGCGGGAACAGTGTCCCAAGACCCGGATTACATTCTGAAATGGAGTTCGGATAACTTGGTTGAGTTCAATGCATCGTTAATATCAATGGTTGAAGGGAATATTAGTTACGGTTCCTCATGAAACGACCACATCAATACTATCGTAAAATAAGCTTCTCTAAAACTTGGCTTCCTCTCCCGTGCTCAGAATTATTCCACTCCTCAACAGCGTCCCTATATTCATTGGGCTCAGTTCTTGAATACTACCTCTATGTATGGATTCTATCTGTATTGTTAACTCAGTCATTCCACTCGCCGCTTCATAGAAAACGATGTTTTGTCGTGAGCTTGGAAAAAAATACTAGGTTTTCCTCAAAAGTTGTAGTTTTTTCCACCCCCTTCCCAACCGGAATGCTCTGTGTTCTCACCGAATATAATTTCTCTATTTTGCCAATTCATGAACAATATGGTGTGCATCGTTCATCATTCACCTGCATATCCCTTACCATTTGATGTTCTTTCAAGAATCTCTCAGAGCTAAGCACTTTCCAAATTTGCATATCAATCACGTTGTTTTCGTTAACATTACAGAGCAACAGTATCTTCATTATCAAATCGGAAAGCATAACATAATGAAAATTCAACATCTGCTCTTAGACCAACTCATTTGTTACATGTATGGCGGCGACCCTTGAAGGGTCGAATTATATAGTTAATGACCAACTGTAGAAAGCAAGGAGCTGTGGATTTCTTAAGATATAATTCACATGTGGAACAATTGAAAAAAATCCTCTTCGTTTATCAAGAAATGAAGATGATCTCAAATTCCAAGAAAACTATTATGACTCATAAAAACTCTATAGGAAAAAAATACATGAAGCAAAGTATCCATTTAATCAGGGTGCTCTAGCAAACATGCATTCAATCAGGGTGCTCTGTTTCAGATATTGTGAAACCAAGAAAAAATTGGAACATAGTCAAAAGTAAAACCGGAAGAGGAAAACAAAATATAAATATAAAACGGGAATTATAACTAGACAACAAACTTGTGAATAATGAAGATAAAATTGTCGTCGTGTGGATCATATTCTTCTACCATAGCGAAGAATACAATTAATGAACATTTGAGTCGACATCGTTCGAAGACTACACCACCAGCTTGTAGATCATACTATTTATTTTACTCTGGTGCATCCAAGTGATGTAATCGAAATTATTCGTAAACTCAAGAACATAAACTCGTAAAGTGGAGTAGATTGCGTCTCTACAAAAATAATAATGAACATCAGAAATTTAATCTGCGAACCATTAGCATTTTCGATAAATCTTCCTATTGAAACTGGAGTGTTCCCAGATAAACTTAAAATTGGATCAGTAACACCAATATAAAAAGATTACTCAACGCTCATCGAGAATAACTGGCCCGTAACAGTTCCAACAGTCATATGTAAAACAATAAGATCCGTTTATGTGAAAATGCTTGCGTGCCTAGAACGTTTGGTCATAATATCCAAGTTCCAGCATGGTTTCGATTCAGGTAAGTCAACGAAAAGTGCATTTTACACTTCATTGAAGTATGTCTATGACTCAATTGACAGAAGTAAATATGTCGGTGTCCTTTTCTTCGAATTATCGAAAGAATTCGCCATTATTGACCACGACATTACATGCAGAAAAAAATATTAACTTGGCTTCGGGGGTAACTTTCTTCTATGGCTCAGATCATACCTGACTCTCAGAGAGAAATATGGTGAAATTGACATCATTCAGCCGCAGATGGCTCTATATTCCGGATTTTGAAATGACAGGTTGAAAAATCCATCGTTTAGGAGAACCCACTGCTGGGAAAACCAGACCTTCAAAAATAATTATGCCTGATAGCTCGAAACACTCACAACTCATTGGGGATAACAAGAAGATACAAGCTGTTGACCGGTTCAAAGATGTATACATCAAACCCGATCAGACAGTGATGCAAAGGGAGCTTTATATTAGAATGCGCCAGGAACTGAGAGAGCGTCAAGAGTCCAGTGAAAGTGACTCGATTATAAAATACAGAAAAGGATTTCCATTTATTACAAAAAAAAACTAAAACCAATCTAATCCGACGATTTGTTGATTTCTTGAAATTCGGTGACTCAGTTCAATGGAATTCGATCAAAAACATCAATGACAGGCTACTAGATTTAGTGTTATGTTCAACCGAAGCTACATGTGTTGTGCAGAATAATGAAGATCCATTAGTACCCATAGATCCCCATCACCCAGAACTTCTGATACAGGTGTCCAACGACTCTGTGAGCTACAAAAAATTTCCAACAATTGATAAAAGGTATGACATAAAAAAAGTTGATGTACAAAAGTTTTCTCGGTTACTGTGTGAAATTAATTGGACTCAACTTTCATCCTATCAAAATTATGTTGACTCTATGTGTGAAACTTTTGATGATATTGTTCAAAAAATGATTCCTGAATGTATACCGCTTGAAGACTCTGGATCAAATTCGTACCCAAGTTGGTATAGCAAAGAATTAATTAGACAGATAAAATCAAAAAATCACTATTTGAAAATGCACAAAAAAACGAAATACTTGTTTTACTTGGAGAGCATGAAAAATTCGGGAAAAATTATCAAAGAAATTCAGGGAAAGCCGAGATATGTGTTTTGCATATAAAATCATACATGGACATATAGATTGTTCACCCCTAGTGTCTCATATGCTATACAGTGTACCGCGTATTTCATCTAGGTTCTGTAGCACATTACATATTCCTGTTTCCAATACAGTGCATTATTTCCATTCTCCTATAGCTACAATATCTAGAAGTGTTAATGAGGTTCCTAGTGTAGATATATTTTTTCTTACTTTCCAAAAATGTAAAAAAGAGATTATCCGTTTCATTCAGAATTGATTCTGTTATATGTGTAATTATTTATAATACTTAAAGTATACACCTGTAAATGGGGTTTTGGGCCTGCTGGATGTATTGTACAAAATAAATAAATAAATATTGGTTTTTCTCATTCTTCTTCTTCTCATCAACGATATGCCCAATCATATAAGTACAGATCATGTAGTTTTGTATGCAGATGATACAACGATCGCAGCGAATGCCGATAATCCAGAGGAACTCTAGGAAAAATTGAATACATTGAGTTTCGAATCCACAAATTGGTGTCATAAAAATTATTTGATGGTGACTGCAAAGCAATCACTTCTGATGCAATTTAATTACAGGAAAGAGAGAGAAATGGATATATTTCATGTAAGAGTAGGCGATGGAATAATTGAATCATCAGATAACAGATATAAATCATGTTAGTAAGGCAGTTCACAGTGGGTATTACGCAATTAGATAATTGAGGTCCAATTTCAATAAAGCCCAACTTTTAATGTTTTTAAAATTTCATAATCACTTACCTGACAAAATGAAAAACCTGAATAGGAAAAATCGTTTCGAAGCAAAACTCAAATGAAACTTGAATCACGGATGCTTTCATAGTACTGATGAGTATTCTAATCAGTAATATGTATCTCCATCTAACTTGTGGAATTGTCATATTTTTATCTATAGATGTTGACTCTCTGTGAATGAAGCGTCGTCTGACGTATCCTTTGTCATTTTTATGATCTTGAAGGATTCAATAAATTTCATTATCATTAACTATTAACTAAAAATTTACCTTCGATGAGTATGGAGGGCGGGCTGTAAGCGACACCGCATGAGTATGGCATTTTGCTTCCGCATAAACTATCAAAAAATGCGGGATTTTTTATGTACGAAATCTCTCAAAACCCGTAATTTTCCCGACAAGTTTGCTTCTTGGTCCTGCGATAACTTATCCTCTACCAGCGCTATGACGTCATTTCCCTTTCATTATTTCTTTAAATTGAAACTTCAAGGGTTGCCATACTTGTCGCAAATGAGTGAGGCCCTTTGGGCATTATCTGCAGGTCTATCTGGCGGTTGTTCAGACAATTCAATGAGTTTGCACATGAGCTAACCCATTCTGAAAGTTAGTGAAGTGGTTCGAATAATAATAAGCAAACTGCTTCTCTGGCTTGATGCAGATCAGGGATTATTGACCAACTCAATTCAAGATGTTCACTCTTATACCTGTTTCGGTTTTGTTACTCGTCATCAGGACAGGGTAGTTCAGGCAGAAAAGAAATAATGCCTGCAAAGTTTCACCTTATTGAGAGGCACGATTATTCAACAAATTCAATATTGAATTCGTTCAAGCATCAGCCAGGAGAGTAGTTGTTTTGCTATCAGTATTGGACCCACTCCTCCAACCTATGGTATGGGTTGGCTTATAGTAAGCTCTCTCGATAAAATCGGACATCTTCTAGCTGTATAATGAAAATTTCTACTCCCGAATTCAAATATTTGCACTTGGTAGAGTTCGAATTTCAATAACTCCAACGTGTGTATGGATATATTAATTGATTGGAATTTGGGGAGATTATGGACCCAAACACAGTAATATCCAATTATTCATAGAATGCGTCAGCTCATTACTGTGCGTTTGCTGTACAGCATAATACAATATGTTCAATTTGTGAGAAATTATTTTAGAAATCCAAGATTCATATTACAGAATGGTACATTTGAAAGTTAATGCAAACAGCAAGGGTTTCTGAAGGTTAATGGCAAACCATTGTGTGCTCCAAATGGAATACATTAATGCTCGTAAGAAATTATGGGTGCTCCACATCATGGAGGATAATCCTTAATGACGTGAAACTCCAAGATGCATGGGCCCATAAATTACTCACCGGTCCATAACAGGAGGGGAATAAACATACCAATTACTGAAACATCATCTCCTATACGAAATTGGCCATCAAATAATGAATCCCATAATTGTAGTATCAAATATTCATAACCTCACAAGATAGGTGAAATAACAATTAACACTACTGCTTTTTTATTCAATGGAATGTTTTCAACTCACCTGGTTCGGGGGTTATCAACTATGACGAATAATGTCAATGAATTATTTCTATCAAAAAAAAAAACTTAGAGGAGGTAACCCAATTGAGTTGGTGCGATTTTGTAATTGGATACTATCCCGTATTCTTCTTATGCATTATTCCCATCCGACGCGACGGGACCATTTTTACGTGTATACTTTGGAATCGTTATATATTGGAATTACAAAAACAGCGGAAAATGCATAAATAAAATTCCATTTCAAACCGACTTTGACAGTAAAAGATTGATTGCCACGGAGTTGGAATGATTTGAATGAAGAAAGCATCTCGATAAGTCCCTAAGTTATTGTGTGTTACCCAAGGTATTGTATTGTGGACATTATTTTTGTAGTTTCGTCAGCACATATATCATTCAACTACCCCAATGTCGAGGGTCTGGTTATAGGTGATAAAAATTCACGCTTCTGGGTTCCAGATTGATTATATTCAAATTGCTTCCTTTAGAGCCTCTCGAGAGACCTATCGAGGTTGACGCCAATTTCTCTGACATGGAACAATGGGGGGAGTAAGGGCTAGCGGCGGTAAAAACAAAATTCTCAGCAGGGATCCTTTAACTCCTTTCAGAGTATAAAAATGAAATTAATTTATTGTCTCATTCGGTAGTTGTCTGCGTTTTCATTATTCCAAATATTGAACTGGACCACGGAAGATAGACTTAAAATATTCTTTGAAATCTTTATTATAAAAATGTTGTAATCCATAAGCATGCTTCCACAACACGTTAAAAAAATTGTCGTATATGTTTGCCAGTTATACACTAGTGAATGAAATACTGTGTTTGTCTTTGAAACAAATAGATAACACTGAATTGAATATTCAGTACCAGTACCAATTCAGTTTTGAGAGTAATGTTGATTTAGAAAAAAAAAGGGTTGATAACACAGAATGACGAAGTGGATGTATTGAAAAGCATCGAATAACCGAATAAGATGAAGTAGGAGACGATGTGTTAGTTTTTCCCATCAACTAACATAGGCTATCTGAGTGGTTGCAAATAAACCTGCAGGCAATGTATTCACTATGATCCATTATTTGGCATTTCAAGGAGATGAATTGGTCATCATTTCGATTTTGGTTAATATATATATAAGAAGGATTGAATAGCGTGTCAACCGGTATCTTAGTTACCTTAGCAAGCCTATGATGTAAACATTTAAACATGTCGGAATTGAGATAACGGATGCCTCACCAATTATGCAGGAATTTGTAAGCCACTCATGAGGCCTCAGAGATATTTTGAGGTGAGTTGTTATCGTGAGAAATCATTCGGAACGTTTGAGTATTTATTTTATCAAAATGAGAGCTTGTGAGCATTCTAGCAATCACACAGTTGGAACATTCTGGCCGGAATTGTATAATTTCATGTTTATTGTCCGATTCATCCTCATTTTGTGTTTATTGATTATACGGTTTCCCATTCCCAAAATATTCATGCGATGTGAGGTGTGCGGAAGATAATTCAGAAGTTGTGATTTAACGCAAATATTCCGCTAATATTCAGTGCCGTGAACACCGTCTAAACGAATTGATTTAAATATTCAGTGTTTGCATATTTTCGTTATAAGGCATTGGCCGTCGGGCAGATATTCTCTGAAGTATATATTTCAGAAGCAGCCTATCATCCATCATTTCGATGATTCAATGTTATCAAAGTTGATCTGAACTACAGCTGATTGGTCGATGTGATTTGAATGTCCTGAGAAGAAGTGGTTCGGGCTAAATACTCTTTTGGATGGATGGTTAATGGTCTACCATCCAATTGAGGATATGCCCGTGTCGAAAGTGTTTGTGAAGTTCCTTCCCTGAGGAAATGGTCGTACAGAATATTTGGAATATTCCTTTTTAGATTCGTATCTGTTTGTTACTGATCCAGTCTATATTATTTGGTCGACTGTGATTATTTTCATTTTCTCAACCTTACCACGATTGATTCTCGAAATCAAATAGAAAGAAGTTTTAAAAAAAATTTAATTGTAAAGTGAAATGGATTAGTAAGCAAATATAAGAACACAAATTTCCAATGTTTCTTAAATTTTTCTAGAATTTCTATTATAGTGAATCGACTATGATCGAGAATTCTTAATTACACATTTGGTTCAGCACCCAATGAAATCAACATCATCATTTGAAACAATTGAATGGTAAAATATTGACAGCAAATACCTTGTCCCCGCTTTCTACCTCAATGTAGCGTTCCTGATTTATGTTATTGGTTACTAGCTCAGCTTTCCCTTGATACAGTTGGCTCAATCTGTCCTCACATGAGATCTGTGTAAAACATTTCCATACATTCCCTCCTTAGGTTGTATCGAAGCAGAATCCTGGTAGGAATGGACATATCACTCTTCCGAACAGGCTTTCGTGGTTTTTTTTCATCTTTACTCGTACTTGGTAATCCTTGGCTTTTTTTTTGTAGCCGTAATAATAGCGTCTTCCATGTGTTTCCGTTCGTGGTACCTTTGCATGATATATCCCTGCCTATCCTTCCAGCTATGGTTATGGCTGCCATTGTGGTCCCGTTATCTGGATACCCCCTAACTCCTGGTGACATAACCGTAAAATGCGATATTGGTGCAGCGACTCGCACTCGTCTGCTCCTAGTCTATGAACAGAATTATGAAGTCCTCCAGCTACTGCCGAACTGAGTCTGTGCATACTGCAATGTGTTAATAACCGCGTGACTTATATTAAGGAAGTGAATAGTGTTTATTTCGTCTCTCTGGATAACTTTCATTGCCTTTTTGACACTTGCATACTCAGATGCCGGCTCTGGGCATAAATCAACGTCCCCTGATGTAACGGTCATTTGTCTGCTTTCGGGTCACTTCAGTCATATACGATTATCCCCTGACACCAATTGAGTAATAGAAAGATTAGCGTTGATGTTTGATGCTAAACCCGTCGTGGCTTTCTCGAGAAGATGCTGCTTCCCTTTGCTGTTCCATGACGAAATACCATTGATTATTTTTTCCGACTCGCAAAGTACCTAAGCAAAAAAGTACATCAAATAATTCCAGTTTCTCAAGGTCTCCTTCAACATATATTCGCCCAAAAATTAATAAATTCACACAAAATGGTTTTGTGATTGCAACTGTGACCATGATCCGAATCAAATCAGGCCTATTTTATGGGATAAATAAAGCAAAACAACACATCCTCACTTGCTGAACGTTTATTATTAGATCTATCCAAATTTTTACTTTGTTCATGAAGTGTGAAAACGCTCCAGTCTCTCACGAGTTAATAATTTTTGGTGGTAAAGCTCGGATAGGTCGATTTTGTATTTGAGTTTTCCACCTAAAAAAAAATCCCCCCACCACCTTACAAGATATTACATCATCGAAAAAAAATATTGAAAGGGTATATTTTTATATCAAAATTTGAAAGCCTATATTTTCCTGAGTTCAACCATACCTCATACGTCATATGTTACACTTCAAGTTACAGTATACTGAGTATAAAAATGACCAGAGTTTCTATCTCTTGAAAATGTTTTGATATTTTATTTAGCAATGAAAACCTGAGAATTAGTCAGTAGTTAGTACGAGTATATTGCCAAACTTGAGTAGGCTATGGAAACATCTGAAAGCCCTCAGCAACCAGACAATGAGTTATTAGTAACCATGTCATATGTCAGTAATAAATTGATTTGTTGTGTAGCATATCGATTCATTAGTCTCCAATAATACTTTTCTAAAAAATATTATTCTGAAAAAAATTATTTGAAATTGCCATGGTGCTGTCAGAAAATCTGCAATCGTCTTCAGGGTGAATACTGTATTCACCTGAAGGCGATTGCAGTTACAAGCATTCAAAACGTCGTGAAAATCTTTCAAATCCATTGAGACGATGGACGTCCGAAACGAGAGTAATCAAGTTACCACATCGTCAACAACCTAAAAAAAAAAACATATTTCAATTCAATACTAGTATAGATATATAAACATATATATATATATATATATATATATATATATATATATATATATATATATATATATATATATATATATATATATATATATATATATATATATCTATATATAACTATGAATTTGAAATACTCTTAGTCGAAAGGATATTCCTTGAGGTTGCAGTCAAATTGAATGGCCAGTGAAAAAAGAAAAACTCTTTCTTATTTTGTCAAGCTTTCGAAAATGTTTATTCTCATTATCAAGAGAAAGGAGGTTAGTAGACAGGACTAATCATTTTGATTGAGGAAATTTTCAAAATCATATCACTATGAAACACTACCAGTAATATATATATAAAAATTAAACAATTGCAAAGGCACATATTGTTTAAGAAACTCAATACAAACAATTTAAAATTTTACAAGTACAAAATAACCACATGGTTAAAGCATCACTGAAAAAGGCCATGTGGTAATTTTGTACTTGTCAAATTTTAAATTGTTTAAATTAAGTGTCTTAAACAATATGTGCGTTTGCAATTGTTTACTTTTTATCTATATTACTAGTAGTGTTTCATAGTGATATGATTTTTTGAAAATTTCCTCAATCACAAAATGGTGATTAGATCGCTGTCTTCACTTAACCTCACCTCACTGTCTTGATAATGAAAATAAACATTTTCGAAAGCTTGACAAAATAAGAAAGAGTTTTTGTTTTTTCACTGGCCATTAAATTTGACTGCAACCTCAAGGAATATCCTTTCTACTAAGTTTATTTCAAATTCACAGTTATTTTCAACTAGTCCAGTCACGAGACTACCCTTCTTCAACACCCTTCTTCAACACTATATAGTGAAAGATAGTCGTTGCTGACTAGTTAGGTGTAACAAATTGATTATTGGGGTATGCAGCAGAAGAAAAAGTGTACTCTTTAAGTTTGTCCAAGCTTTCGGGATGTTTTATTTCCATCTTCAGGGATACTACAATGAAGAATTGAACAAATTAGTGTGTCATTTGGACCTTAAGGTACTAATAACTTACATCTTTGTTGAGATTAGTTTCTATGTTGTTTATGAATGTTCTCCATGTAAAGTACGGTGAAATATAAGTTCTGAATTTGAAGTTGGCAACACATGTTTTAAATCGTCAACTAATTATACACATTGAAATTCATTGAAACGTTACTAATTAAAATATTAAAAATATAAAGTCTGAAACCTGTGTCTTGAAAAAGTACACTAGGTTATAAATTGTGGGAAAATTATTTATTCACTTGTCATATGCTTTGACAGTCACTGGTACCAACTGAGGGTAGTACCAACTGATATGAAATGGTTTTCCATTATTGGCCAAAGTATTTTAGTAATTTTCTTGTTAGTACCAACTGAAGGTTGGGCCAACTTGAAGATATATTAATAACTGTTAATGAGTTCAGATTGATTTGAGGAAAATTCTGTATTTTCCATTGCTAATAAGAAGGAATAAATTTCACTCAGGTGGTTGACATCAGTTTTTTTGTTCATATGATTTTTTTCCTGTGATATGAAAGCCATTTCCAGAAAAGTTCTCTTGGCAGTGTGCCGTTCATTAGTTAATATTTTTACTTCATCATAGTTCATATGATGGTCGAATTTGTTCACGTGATCTGCTAGAGCACATCTTTCTGGATGGTGCCTGCAATCACTTTTGGGGATATTAATCTCTGTTTTAATAATCTTGCAGTCTGACCAATATACACTTTGTCACAACCATGGCAAGGTATACTATATATAACATTCCTGCTGTCTAACATTGGCACTTTGTCTTTCACTTTGGAATAAATAGACTCAATTCTAAGGACTGTTTTGTTCGCTATTTTGATATTATCTATGGTTTTGAAAAGTCTAGCAAGTTTGGGTGAATTATCTCTTAGGTACGGTATTGTCCCCAGTATTTTTACCTCTTCACCGTACCTAAGAGATATTTCACCCAAACTTGCTAGACTTTTCAAAACAAACAGTGAATCTGAATTATCCAGTCTTATCGAAACATGAAAAAAAAAACAATATAAGTTTGACACTAACAACGTTGAGAAGAAGAAATCCAAGAGTAGGATCATTTTCAGAAATGATACATATAAAAAAGACCTCAACAGTTTTAACAATAGAAATGATATCAAGAACTTAGGCCAGATTCATAACAACCTTTAGTATCTTTGTTTATACCAATTAATGATGAAAACAGATCCTGACATGTTGCAATAAAAATACAGTGAAGCTAATATCATTCAATGTTCTAAATAATCCATTGAATTCATGAAGGGGGAAAACATGAAAGATAAACCTTACCCGATAACAACGGAATGATCTTGAACAACATTCGTATAATACGAAAGCAGAAATATAAATATAATATTTGTGTTGCAACCTGAAGATGACAAAAATTGTCGGAATGTCATTGAAATAAATTTTACAAATTGACTGAATCAGACCTTAATTCCGAGAAATTTGATCCTTATATTGGTAGTATTCGATTGTGAAGAAATATGGTTTTATTATTACATATCCTGTTCCCGTTATCAAACCAAAATAATTCTCATACCAGATTTTGAGTCTAAGCGTAAGATTCCAAACAAAATATCGGTTCAGTAGTTTTTGCATGATGCTCGAACAAACAAGCAAACAGACAATTACAATTTCATAATAGTATCCTATTCTATAGAATACTAGCTGACCCGACAGACGTTGTCCTGTCCAAATTTCTATGTTCCCTAAAATGTTTTTCCCGAAAACTCTCGTCCGCGTAGAATGTCTGTTTTTCTATGTTTTCCTTTATGTTGTTCCATCTAGACTATGCTTTTGACTCCTTCCGCTTCCTGTTGTCCCGTTATCCCGTTTTCCTGTTATCCCGTTTTTTCTTTATCCCCTTATCCCGTTTTCCCGTTATCCCCTTATCCTGTATCTCTTATCCGTTTTTTTTTTTTCCGTTATCCTTTTCCTGTTATCCCATTTTTTTTTATCCCGTTATCCCGTTTTCCTGTTATCCCGTTTTCCCGTTATCCCCTTATCCTGTCATCCCGGTTTTTTCGTTATCCCGTTATTCCCGTTTTCCTGTTATCCCTTTTTTCATCTATATTTTCCTTTTTCCTTATCCTTTCATCCCGTTTTTTCGTTATCCCGTTATTCCCGTTATCCCGTTTCCCTGTTATCCCGTTTTTTATTTATCCAGTTATTCCTTTTCCTGTTATTCCCTTATCCTTCTCCTGTTATCCCGTTTTTTTTTTCGTTATCCCGTTATTCCCGTTATCCCGTTGTCCTGTTATCCCGTTTTTTCTTTATCCCGTTATCCCGTTCTCAATTTATCGTACTACAATTATTATATTCGATTGCCATCTTGCAACCCTATTGCGGATCTGTGGATAAAATAAAATAAAAATCGCGATGGCAAAATAGGGGTTGATCGTGGAAAGGTGAAAATTTAGGGTTGCGTGTATTTTTGAAAGCTGTATTATAGAAAACTGAATACAATTTTTTTGTTCCAAAAATTAAAAAAAAAAGTTAAGGGTGAACAACCCTTATCAATTCGGGCTATGAAAAATAGCTGTTAGCCGATTCTCAGACCTACTGAATATGCATATAAAATTTGGTAAAAATCAGTAGAGCTGTTTCGGAGGAGTAAGGTAACTAACATTGTGACACGAGAATCTTATATATTAGATAAACTCTTGCATACCCGTGAATGACGTGTATAAAGCCATTCCACAACGAATTACAAATAGGAAATAAAAAATAAAATGAAATTTTTTTTTGTTAAATTCGTCCAATTCCGAGAATCGCAAAACAGCGAAGTTTCGGTGGAAAAATATTTTTTCTTTATATTTTTTTTTCTGGTTCATTAAGGGAAATCTGTTTATTTTTTTGAGAACTGTCAACTGTTAGTGCTTCTGCAAAAGGTAAGATTACATATATACAGGTATATATATATATATATATATATATAAATATATAGATATTTATATATATATATATAAATATATATATATATATATATATATATATATATATATATACATATATATATACATACAAAACTATATTTTATTGGAGTTACGTACCTTGAGAGAAAAAGGTCAAAATAAAGTTTTTATTTATTTACTCAAGTAATAGAAAAATTGTAGAATTAAATTTTGGTTTTAGTGTAACTCCGCCGCATCAAGGTATGTCCTACACCAATATTTCTGATTATCTTCTTATTTCAAAAGATTTCGGGAATTGCAACCTTCAATGGTTTTCTCAGTGTATCTTTTTAGAGAGGAAAACATTCAACTCGAGAGCTAGGTTCATTTTCGAAAAGTATTGCAAAAATACTTGGAACATTACGAATACTTTTCGAAATAGCTCCTTTGCTAATAGGATATTATGAATGTCTAGAAAAACAATGAGAATATATATTTCAAGAACTTGTGCTTAACGTCCAGAAACTTTGCTGGTACATGAGAAAATATGTATTAAACAAAATATTCACAACTAAATTCCTGAAAATACTTTTGTAATCCTCATCATACCTCAAACGAATTTTCTTCTGAAATTTTTTTAATCTATACTATTATAAAATTATAATTGTCTGTTTGTTTGTGTGTTCGAGCATCACGCAAAAACTACTGGACCGATTTTGATAAAACTTTCAGTGTTTTAAAGCATTTGTTGAACTCAAAAACTGGTATACATTTCCATATTCCACGATAACGGAAACCGAAGATATCCCATTAAAACCACATTCGGCATGTACCAGCTATACATATATGATGTCCTGACTTACTGTCCCACTGACTGACGATCAACGCCCAGTCCAAACCGCTTGAACTAAAGAACTGAAATTTTGACCGCTTATTTCTATGATGACATAGATTACTACCAGAGAAGGTTTTTTCGATATTCCATCCCTAAAGGGAAAATTAAATCATGAAGTAGTTGAAACGAGGGTTGAAAATTTGTATAAAAGTACCGTTAGTTTTCAAGTTGGGGTCATGGAATTTGCTGTTTGAGGTCTTTGTTGCGAATAAAGAAAAATGTGTTTCGGTGTTTTTGGAAATTACACCCCTAGAGGGGTGAAATGGTGGGATAAATGGGGATTCAAAGTCCGTATGAAGGTTCCGTTAATTCTCAAGTAAGGGCCACAGAAATTGATATTTGAGCTCTCCACAATCAACAAATACAAATAGTAGGGTTTTCGAAAATTCGACTGTGAAGGGGTGAAAATGGGGGTTGGAAGTTTGTATGGGAGGACCGTTAGTTTTTGAGTTGAAGTCATACAAAATTATGTATGAGGTCTCTGTTATAAAAAGAGGAATACCTGTTTCAATGCGCTTGAGAATTCAAAAATAATATATAACATTATGTAAATGCTATAATCATTTGCCAGAATATAATTCTTTCTATCACATAGTCATTGTACCATATTTCTCTTCAACACAAATATTCAGTCAACCCCTTTCTGCATTCAAAATTCCAGCTCAGTTGGGAAGGGAAACATTTTCAATTAAATATTAAATAGATTTATTTTTCAAAAAATTTAAAAATGATTTTATGAACATCATTATCATATTTTCGGACAGATCAATACAGCTCAGTGTTTTCAAATGATTTTTCATGTACTGTTATGGAATTCATCGAAATGAATAGCAGCTGCCTGGAGTAGACTCGTAGATCAATACGTGAAACACCATTGTTAAAAGGACACAACACAAACATCTCAATAAACCCAGTAAAGCTTAATGATATATACACCTCGGTTTCCAAAATGATATATCATACATATGAGTATACGTTTACAAGCTTCGTGCTGAAGAATATCCCCTTTGTTCGTACCGCACTTGAACAACAGGTCATAAATACCGAAGAAAGTTGTAAACTATGGCCATTCATACTTCCAATAAAATTTGTGCCCGAAGAGTACCAGACTTGTTCAGATCCGTATCATAGGATTTCCGGTGTTCCAGTATATACTGAGAAGGTGATCTATCATATTTCACACAAGTTCTATTTATGATGATTATATTGTGCTATTTTTCAAATAATGAGACCTTCAATATTCACACATTTGGGACACAAAATCCAATCATTCGTTAATTCTGCTTTCGATCATTTCAGTAAGTACAGATTCGTATATCATCTCATGACATGCTTCCAAGGCTTTCTCATGAATATATCTAATATCCAGGATGTAAAGTACTCTCCAAAACTTTCGACGGCTCAGAAGAGGTTAACAAAAATTCGCTACTTCAGTTCAGCTCAACGGAAGTCACTTCAATATTTGTTTTCACATCACACGATTGAACTATGAGATTGTTAAATTATTTTCCATAATTGAAAACCTATTTGAAAATGGTGAAAATACAGATTGTTGAATTGAACAAAATGGATCATGAAAAGAGTGCTCAAATCGTTGCAACTGAAGAATGGAGTCGATAGCCCCCGATTTCCATTGAATTGGAAAATGGATTCACCTTGATTTTCCATTATCGATAATGAATTGCCAAAAATCGTACAGATACTATTATAAAATGAAAATGGCATAATATATATTACGACATTAATAATCCGATTATTCATATTTGATCGAGAGTAGACGTGTTTTAAATCGCTCCGCTAAATTTGAAGTTTTGACCGTGTTCATCGCACGAACGGGATATCAAGAAAAATATACGAAAATAATACTGTATCGGCTCATAAACAAAAACAATAAATAAACTAAAAAAAGCTAAACGGTATTCGTTAAGTGGCCTCACAACAGATGCAAATAGCTGGCAACTGAACAATCGCATAGTTGCCAGACCTTCCAAAATTATGGAAGCTCTAAGGGAAGAAATTCTGAACAGCAAAAGGGAACTACAATAAAGTATACAAGCAAGTGGAGTCAATATAAAGCTGAAAAAAGAAACAAATCTGAATGAAAAAATCAGAAAACTGGAACGAGAAAACGAGGATCTCAGACAGCAACTAGAAAAGTTGGAAAGGAGTGATAGAAAGAACAATAAAGTTATATTTGGATTACCAATAGAAGAAAATCAAATATCTGTAGAAGGACTCTGCAGAAATTTGAATAGCCTATTAGGCACATATATAAATAAACACAACATTAATAATTTTTACAAACTTGGAAAATCTGAAAAAAGTCCAATCAAAATAGAATTTATATCAACACTTTCGAGAATAAGGGTACTAAAATAAGAAGCTGAAGGGAACCGAATCAGCATAGTTCCAGATCTAACGAAATCACAACAAGAAAAGAACAAAATTCTAAGAAACTATTTGGAAGAAGTTAGATCCTCAACTCAAGATCACTGCTACATAAAAGGCGGAAAATTAATTAGGAACAACATAGCGTACACAGTGGAAGACATTCTAGAATTCGAAGACAGAAACAGCATTAACAACACACAAAAATCAACAAGCAAACCTCAGACACCCTCCAGAAGAAATCCCGAGTTCTTTCAATCAGAGACAGAAAACCATCCCTCAGGTCCCAAAACAGAAACTAGATGAATGGATAGAGAATGCAAAAATGGATCCATATATAAAACACAACAAGAATAAAATCATACAGGGACAACTCATCAACAATATAAACAATTTTGATTATGACGTTCAGAGTAATAGTGAATGCAAACTCAAGATTCTCCATGTCAATATCCGCAGTGTAAGTAAAAACTTTGATGAATTACTCATTTTC
Source organism: Gonioctena quinquepunctata (assembly GCA_018342105.1). Classification (NCBI taxonomy): domain Eukaryota; kingdom Metazoa; phylum Arthropoda; class Insecta; order Coleoptera; family Chrysomelidae; genus Gonioctena; species Gonioctena quinquepunctata. The sequence goes on from JAFIRS010002140.1 coordinate 121,255, forward strand.
CTGAACCAATTCAAACAACAATTTGAGATTATAATTTTAAGACTATTATTTTAAGACTTTCATCATCACAAGTGAAACTCATAATATACCGGGCTATGAAAATATCTATAGCCATGGAACATTGAATAGGAACGATGGAATAATTATATTTATCAGTTCGCAAATAAAGTATCAATATAAGACTATTCAAATCGCTTTAAGTACTGCTATAGAAATACATGTTATCGTTAACCAAATCAATCTAGTCATAACAGCTATTCATAGATCACCTAGTACCGATAAGAATATTTTTATTACAGAACTTTACAAGTACTTGGACTCGAAGAAAAAAATTAATTCCACATAATTATCGGAGACATAAATATCGATTTGCTCAACAACAACACAAATGAAATAGAAGACTATAAAAATGTATTGAATTCATTTAATTTCATATCCTATATAAATAGAATAAGAAGACCGAGCAGCGAAACGTGCCCGGATCATATATTTGTGAAAAATCCCAATAACCAAATCCTATGTTTTCGACTATGGCATTACTGATCACTTTCCCATTTCTTTGGAGTACAAGTGCAGCAAAAATACAATTAATGACCATGAACAAAATAAATATAAAAACTACACTAATTATAATACTTTAAGTACAGATACCAGTAATGGAAATTGGACTGAAATTTATAATACACAAGACGTAAATGAAATGATGGACACATTCATACATACTTTAAAACGATATACACAAAAACAAACAAAAACTATAAAAATTAAAATTAACAAAGTAAAAAAAGCCTGGATAACACCGGAAATATTGAAAAAAGCCAATGAAAAATTTAATATTTCTTTCAATTACGTTCAGATCCCCATAATATCAGGCTGAAGGAAAAGTACCGAACTCTCAAAAACAGTCTTAGACAAACTACAAACATAGCAAAGAAAGAATATATGAACAAAATCATAGAAAAGAGTCCAAACACATTCAGTGGCTTATGGAATGCGATTAATGACATGTGCTCTAAACCAAAAACAAATACAGAAATTGAAACTATAGAAATTAATGGGAAAATCATAAAATCTAAAAAGGAAATCGTAAACCAATTTTACATTTATTACAGTGGACTAGGAGAGAAATATGCAAAAGAAATAATCAAATCTACTTATTTTACAGACAATATTTACAACATTGAGGATAGTATATACTTGGAACCAACAAATGAAAAAGAAATTATGGACGTTATCAATGACCTAAAACCCAAAAAATCACCTGGATGAGATCTAATTAGATCTGAAACAATCAAACAGCTGAGTAATCAAATAGCTATTCCACTGAATTTTATAATCGATGAATGTTTTGAGCAAGGTAAATTACCAGATTGTCTTAAACTAGGAATCATCAAACCCCTACACAAAAACGGAAGTAGAGAAAAAATAGAAAATTATCGTCCAATCTCCTTACTGTCGGTATTTTCTAAACTCTTTGAAAAACTTGTGAAGGAAAGGATAGATAAATTCATGGAAAAATTTGAAATACTTCCTAACAATCAATTCGGATTCAGAGAAGGTCGTAGTACAGAAGATGCCATATTGAATCTACATCGGATATATATAAGGCGCTAGACAAAAAATACCCGCTTATATGCATTTTCGTGGATCTGTCAAAGGCCTTCGATACTGTGTGCCATGAACGTTTACTACAAAAAATCTACTATACGGTATAAGAGGGCCAACCTTCAATTTACTGAAAGATTATCTGTCAAACCGTAAACAAATAGTTGAGATTGATGGAACTAGAAGTGACTCGAAAACCGTCACATACGGAGTTTCACAGGGAACGGTACTCGGGCCACTATTATTCACACTTCACGTAAACAGCCTAATGACATTTGGATCTGGAGGTGAACTTATCAGCTTCGCAGATGACATGGCTATTATCTATAAAGGGGAAACTTGGGCAGATCTGAAGACAATAGCAGAACACAATTTGAAGCGAATATGCGACTGGTTCAAATTCAATACGCTGACTATGAACAATCAGAAAACATATTACCTTCTTTTCACCTCATATTCGAATCTCTTACCCGATCTTGGCCCTCTAATAGTGGACAACAGCACGATCATTAGAGAAAAAGACCGATCAAAGTATCTGGGAATAACTATAGATAGACATTTGAGATGGGACCTCCACACCGAGAATGTGAAAAACAAATTGAGGGGCTCACTGAGTAAGTTCAGATACCTTGTGGGATACCTGAATACAAAAAATTTAAGAACATTATATTATGCACTCGTACAGTCCCAACTGAATTACGGAATCCTTGGCTGGGGAGGCGTGGCGGAAAGTAATCTGTACAACTTAAATATTGTTCAGAAATGGATTCTGAGAATCATCTATAGAAAAAACATGAGATATTCCAGTGACCTGTTATATTCGGAGAATGCTATTTTCGACATAAGGCAATTATTGCAATTACAACAAAACTGTAAAATGTGAACTCTAAATAACCAAAAATTAATTATTATTTATATGAAATGCAAGTGTATATGTTATGTTCGTTACTCATTTATTTTACTTATTAGTGTTTTTAAATAATATACATGCATAATTATAATTATTGTTAGATTTTATAATATTAATTATCACATACAAGCTTCTAGCTTCAGTGATTTATCATGTTTATTTTCCTGTTTCCTGTTGTATTACACCATGTAAAATTCTCTTTGGAAATAAACATTATTATTATTATTATTTTGTTTGAAAAACTCCAAAGGTACAGAATATTCATAATGAACTTTGAGTATGTGGGTTTTTCGTTTCCTGAAAATGAAAATGGTCCAGAGAAAAGTCAAATCTGTGAATTTTTTCAAATACGAAACATTTCGATAGTCTGGATCTGGAAATGTACGAAAAACATCATTTCAAATATGTCAGGAATACCAGGAAATGATTTTTTCAAAATGTTCAACGTGAAACAGAAACTAAACCAATAAATGCAAAATCCATATTCTTTGAGAAAAACTATGTATAGACTAATCACGAGATAATCTAAGTTTCCTTTTGTAGAGAACACTTGTCGAAATCAGACATTAGATCAAGATATTGATTAGTCTAAATATAACTCTCTCCAGATACACATGGAACATTATTGGCAATTTTCTTAAGTATTATTTTTCATAAACTAGGTTTGATTGAGTCAACATGGATCTGGAGGTGAAACCCGTTTTTACGTTGAATTTATGTTCAAGTCTGTCGATTGTTCTATCTTCAAAACTTTCAAAGTATGCACTATCTTCAACTATATTTTTATGAAATAATCGAGTTTTCGTGATATTTTTCGATGATATTTTTGTGATGATTCGAATGAAAATCTAAACATCTATTGACACATATTTTTTTCAGAGAACACTGGTTGAGAACTGCACCCTTCCATAACTGGTTCCCCAAAGTTTTGGAAGGTCTTTATTGAAATAACAGACTAATTATATTAACTTGGCAAAAAACTGGCCCGTATATTTTTTTATCAATACATTTCTTGGTTTTAATTGGGAAAAAAATTTTAAATTTTTTATCAGTGCATTTAACTTTTCCAAACCCATATCTCTTTTCTGCAATAATTAACATAAATCAATTCAGGAAGTATTGGATGCATGCTGTGTACAATTACAACTCAATGAACTGTAAATGCTGAGACTGCCAAATCTTATTGAATCGTCGTGATTTCATACGAGTGAATGATAAAACTGTTGAATTGGATATTACCACCCCTTTGGTGAAAAAACAAAGAAGAAAGTCCATCAGATAGTAACACCGCCCAGAAAAAATTTAAGTGGTTTCTTTCATTGTATTATGTTCGTTTATTTCATTCAATATATGTATTGATTTCACCCAACTCTTTTATGTCCCATCGTGAATTGAGCCTATGATACCAAATGACTATATTTGAGAATGAAACCCCCATAAAGTCGAAATACTGCATTTTGCCCTCAGAGCCTTGCTCTTAAGTCCCACAGAGAAGTTAAACATGGAAAAACCATCTCAATTCGTCTCTCATAAGGCCAAATAACCAAAATATCATTTTCATATATCATACAAACATTAAGAGGTTTTTTTTATAAACGAATTTTTCTGTCAGGTTTTTCATTGAGAGATTATGGACTTCAGGAAGTAATTCTGAACCCATTTTCATCAATCATCATTTTGTCCAAAGATAACATTTCTAATTGAACACAAATCGTGATGGAACATACATCTGCCAATTCCATCATGTTATTCACGATTAATTTGGATCTGATCATGATTGATCATATTTTTTGTTTTTGTCAACTGACACATTTCTAATGAGTTCTGATTGGAATTTGGATTGTGTATTTTCTAGATAACATTTGCGCTATTTATAATATATTATTACGAAAGTAAGCAGAGTACGACCTTTTTCGTCTCACACATGTTAGACGACGCAGCCGTCATAGAATCATCGAGATATTTCCACGAATCGCTCGAAGATTAGGAAAGTCAATAAGAAGGTTATATAAGTCGTGTGCATCACGAAAGCGGCAGTCATTTATAGTGAGTCGATCATTGAATAAGTATTCGTTCATATTAGCGAGTTCAAGGTGAAGTCTATTCATTGCAGTGCGCGGTATTGTAATCTGTCTATTTTATTGTCAGAGTGCATTATTGTGTATTGTTTTCAAAGTTTGATAAACGAACACTAATTCTTAGGGAATTGTTTCAATTGAGAAAGAGAGACCCAATACCATTCTATAGATCAATAAATTATACTATATGTTGTTGTTCACTAAATGCTCTGAATATTAATTTTCAGTGAAATAATCTAGAAATATTATTTATTAAGTGAATAAACCGTTTTGAAATAAAAAATTTCACTTATATTCCTCGATCCCTCCACTCATTTGGAATGGAAATACTTTGTTTTCTAATCATTTTCCAAGATGAGATAATGAAAATGGCATATAGTTCCAAAAAATATTAGTTTAAAGTTTTTTTCGAGCCTAACTCTTATTTGGGAGGAATTGAATTCAATGTTGGCTCACTCCTTCGGATAATCATGATAAATGTATAGGTCCTCAACCAGAAGATATAAACTCATGTCACTTGTTTTTAATATAATATCTAAATAATTGTTCCAACCACCACATGAAGCACCTCTTTCCACAACCACTCAACATTTCCATACTTCTGATTGATCCGATAGAGTAGAATTTTGAAATTGTACAAGGTACAAGTACATACCTTGGTATTGTATATGAATATTTATCTGAAAAAAAAACGAAGTTGTGTTAGATGTACGAGGGAGATATTGTGTTTTTATATGTGGAAATAATATATTCGAAAACTCTCACATTTTCAAGAGTTGAAACTAAATCAATTGTACGTCAAGCATTCTAATTTCTTCACAAAACACATTTGATTAATTGATATTTTCGAGGCATTCCGATGACAACTATAAAATTTGAGTATTATTGGGGATATATCGGGATATTGCCATTCATTTTCTAGGTTTCGTCTCTTCCTGAAAGTGAAAAATGTTCTGTTACAAGAGGAACAAATTCTGACTTGATATGTTACTGCGTTTTCAGTATTCTGGGTTGAGAAATGAACTAAGAATATTTTAAATTTATTTAAAATGTATTAGAAGTGATTTACCTGAAATATTTCACAACGAAAGTAGCATATAGACTTTTTTGATGCCGTTTCTGAAATCATCCTTATTCTTTCTCAAATCTAAGTTTTGTAGAATAATTATAATTTGAGATCACTTTTGATATTTGCATATTTCATTGAGTATTAGTTGTTCAAATCTGATATATACCACACGGGTCCACAGGATGTTCAATTCATCGTGAAATATTTCTCTAGTAGTACCTCGTTTCTCAGTATACACATTAACAATTTCAATTCATATCACCAAATGAGTATCAAAAAACGTGTTATCAAAACTATTTACGACACATCTGAATTAATTTCCCCAACTCCACGAAATTTAAGATATTTACTTATTTAATGAAAAATACTCTTGAAGATGTATCCTAAATATATTGTCGATAAAACAAACCCAAAAATCGAAAAAACTCCCCCAATGATACCATGTCCTTTAACAACATCAACTGATGACAAATATAATTTTATACATTCCTTGTTTTTCAAAAAAATTGGAATGATTTGCCAATGAACTAAATTGGAAAACAAGATTCAAAACTCATAATACCTCAAAATCAAAATTCACCCGAACAGAATCGATAAACCAAGATCAAAACGCAAACGAAATATACTGTGCGTTCATGAAGTGTGGAAACGCTCCATCATCTTAATCATTAATGTATGAAGGAATGTATGAAGGAAAACTTAAAAAATGTTGTGTCATCAAATTTTCATGACACAACATTTCTTAAGTTTTCCTTTTCACATTTATGATTACATAATATGTTCCTAAGCTTTGATGTCCAAAAAAAATCTCAAATTGCACAGTATGTATACTATTATTATTTGAATATTTTAATGTCCATATTTTTACTTTGCAGCCCCTGAAAAAGCAAATAAAGATTTGCGAAAGCTCGGGTAGCAAAAAAGAGTGTACCTTCTTCAAGACCGAATGCCCGATAGATACTCATTTTATATATATATATATATATATATATATATATATATATATATATATATATATATATATACAATCAGAATAAGTTTCAGATTGACTCAAAAGCGTGTGTGATCGAAATAAGCCCTTCATACATTCACACAAACAGGGACCCATATGGCATACAGGGATAACACAAACATTCCCATGCATGATCAAAACGACATGAAAAAAAAAGATTGTTGAATGGAAATGAAAACATGGGTAGATCAAGAGAAATATTTCACCAAATGGATCACGTTGAATTGAACATCCTGCAAATCTGTGTAGTGATATCAGATTTTGAATAATTTTATAGAGAATACGCAAACTCCAATGGCTACCCCAAATTTCAATTATTTGACAAAAACTTGGATTTGAGAAATGGAACAGAGCTGATTTCCGAAACGTCATTGAAAAAGTATTTTTTGTACATAATAATTTTTTATATTATTATTGCTATAAAATATTTTAGGCATATCACTATCAAACGGTACGTAACTGTCGAATGTGGAATATTCCTAGTTCATTTTAAATCCATAATACCGAAAACGCAGTAATGTATAGTGACAAATTCAGTAATTTGCCCTACTTGGAATAGATCACTGACATTTTTTACTTCCAGGAGGAGAGAGAATACAGGAAATTCAGAGCAGCAAGATACGCTCGAACAGCAAGGAATGTAGATTATATCAGTCGCAGATGATTCCACATCTGATTTTATGAACATCCTGTTTATATTTTCAACAAATCAATTACTAACCCATTATTGAAAAATAATCATACCCTAGAGTCACATTGGGAAAATGGATAACACAATTTCTCACTAGGTATGACAAGAAAAAAAAATACCTCCTTCATTCCATAAATAATTTGTGTTCATTTATTTATTGATTTGTATTTTTTATTATAACTGTTTCTGATCAGTTCCATTCTATAGCTCCTGAAGGACTGAAAGCAACCCAAATCTATGAATTCTAAATTCATACAAAATTGAACATAACCAAAAATCACTTTTATTGGCTCCTACTTGTATTACAATTAAAAAGTGTTTTTCAATATTTGACTCTACTCTTGAATGATAATGTTTTCCATTCGAATATGAAACTGAACTAATTCTCTGGATGAATTTCATAAAGGAAACCCACTTTCCAAATCACAGATGCATAGGGGCGATATCATCCATATCATGGGAAATTCTGAACCCTATGCAGGTGTATCAGCTGATAATGAGCCTGTTGAATAACATCGATGATGAACTTTAACAATTAATATTTGCCTATCGCCAAGTGTTATGGTAGAATACCGGATAACAAACCGATTGAGGATTTTAATGAGATGATATTGCATGTCTACGAATAATTCATCGGAATGAAGATTTAATTTATCAGAGTGAAGTTTGTGCAAAGAGAAATCTTTATTGAAATAAAAAAATTAAATTAGTGCAATGAACTTCTGTATTTGTTTGTACATGTTGCAAGACAAGAAGTTGACCACCAATGTGATCATTCAATTCGGCTTCAACAGCCCTATGTGCTTTGAAAATTCAATTTTTAGATACTATCACTTCGCTCAGCAGCAGTATCCGAAAATACAGGTGAAAATTAGAAGAATAATACGTTAATCAAATGTTATCTGCAACAATTACTGACCATCCTTAACCACCTTGATTCTATTTTTTTTTCCACGACGTTAATAACAGTTCGTTGTGAATGCCAGAGCACAGTTTTTTCAGTATCTGTTACAAATATCTCTTCATATCATACAGGGTTGGTCACAATATGTGGAGCAACGCCACAGGTCTCAGAGTCACTTGGATTCTATTCCTCCAACTTCCTTTCACTTCGTCCATTGCCTTGCTTATTCCCTCCAGTTCTATTTCTGCCTCGTTTTTGTATCCTACCCTTCTCCTCCCTCGTTTTTTCTGGCATTCGCAGGACCTGTTTAATAACCAAACTGTCTGGGCTCTATTTCAGGAAATATTTTGTGTATATTGTTATCCTCATTTCCTCATTTTTGCCTCTTAGAGAATAAGTTACTGAAAAGTTTTTTTGAGAAAGAAAATTGACATATTTTGAATGTGAGGTTACTTACTCGTCAGGTGTACAAAAAGCTGAAAAGACCATGAAATATTTCATGATCAATGAAAGTTATATAGTGTAACGTAAATAAACTTAACTTGGTTTTAATAATTTATTTCACACTTAATCTACAACTTAATTTATATTACTACGCCACTGTATAGCTCGATCGTATGGGCTCGTTCAGACTGTCCGACTCCACTTGAGGGTTGCCTATTTATCTCCGATACAGCATTCTCGATGTTTCGAATTCTGACAGTTGGCGACCGGCGTGTTCCAATTGTTTCCAATATTGACCGTTGTTTTCCGCGGCAGAGCGTCTGGATGGTTCTCGAATATCTCCGGCGATGATCTCATCGTTGTCGATGGCAACGCGTGAGGCGACAGGTCCGGCCTAGGTTCGTTACATTGCCCCCTTTTTAAAGACATTTCGTCCCGAAATTTCATCCTTGGAGTGTGACGATATCTGCATGACTCCCCATATCTGCACCGTGAAGTTCGATGGAAGTAACACTCCACGGTCTTCATGATCGGTCGTGGAAGAGGGTTACAGCAAACCAAAATCTTGACGCCGCTGGATCTGAATATCGCCCCCAGCATACTTCTTATGACTCTCCAGTCCAACCCACAGGACAATTTTGGAATTGCTAGATCCACCAGATTCTGGTCCACCATAGTATCTCTTAGTTTGGTGAGACTCTTCCAGACATCTTCATAGGACGGTTTATCTTGGGAATGCCTCTTGGTAACTAGGTAGTAGATGTTTCTCTGGCCTTTCTTCAACTGTAGCACCCCACCAACTTCTGGATTCTGCTCCCGCAGTGTTTGGAGTTGACCAAATTTCTTGGAGAACACTGCGGCGATGCCCCTGGACATTTGAAGATCTTCTGCCACACAGTGCGCTAGTGCGTAGTCAGCAGGCACCTCGAAAAAGTCTCGTGACTCCTCTCTAGTAACCCCATGTAGAACTTTCTGCCCGTTTGAATACAAGGACATAAACTTCTCGAACGTCATATCATCCTCCGGTGGCTTGAGGGTGCGAACTTGGTCATGGTTTCCAGCGTAAGGGGCCAACCTGTTGAAATGGACGACCCTTGGTTTCCCTCGGGTGGCTTATGGATTCGGTACACAAGGTCGTTTATCCTTTTCACGATTTTATACGGGCCTTCCACGAGTTCCGCAACTTTGGTGATAGTCCACGACGACGTTTGGGGTTGTACAGCCAAACCAGGTCATCAACCTTAAATCCTCCAGCGTCGGCCTTGATGTCATAGGTCTTCTTCATTTTATCGCTGGCACTATGGATGTTCAACCGGACTCGTTCGTGGATGTCGTCCATTCTCTGCCGAAGTTTGCTGACGTAGTCCTCTCCCGCAGTGTCTTGTCCTGGCGGTATCCCAAACTTCAGGTCACAAGGCAGTCGCAGTTCTCGGCCCATTATAATACTAGCAGGAGTTTGACCGGTTGACTCGTGTACTGCGGATCGATAGGCCATCAGGAACAAATGAAGATACTGGTCCCAGTCTCTTTGATGGTCAGAGACAACCTTGGACAAGTGGCGGTTGATCGTCCTGTTCATCCATTCCATCGGACTGCGGATGTAGGGCCGTGGTTCTTGTCTTGCGGATGTTCAGCAGTAGACATATTTCTTGGAAAAGGTTGGATTCGAAATTTCTGCCTTGATCCGAGTGCAGCTCCATTGGAATACCGAATCGACATATCCATTCTTTCACCAAGACGTCGGCAACGGTGATGGCTTCCTGGTTGGGCAGGGCATAGGCTTCCGCCCACTTACTGAAGTAGTCCATTGCCACAAGGATGTATTTATTCCCGTGGTCGGATACGGGAAACGGGCCGGCGATGTCAATGGCAATTCTCTCGAACGGGCTGCCTACGTTGTACTGACGCATCGGGGCCTTGGGTTGTATTCGAGGTCCATTGCTAGCAGCGCATACAGCGCACTTTCTGCACCAGTCCTGGACGTCAGCTTGACAATTGGCCCAGTAAAACCGTTGCCTCACTTTCTGCAGGGTCTTCGTCACTCCCAGATGTCCTCCGGCGACTCCATCATGGATTTCCCGCAGCACTTCCTCTCTTCTGTTCCTGGGAACAATTATTTGGCGTCTGTCTTCCCCACCAATGTCGGCCTCCAACATCCGTTTCAGGATCCCATTGTCCAGAATAAGAGAGTTCCATTGTGCTCAATAGGACTTAACAGCCGGCGAGTAACCTGCGACTTCCTGCCATGATGGTCTTCGATTGCCCTTCTTCCAGCTGACGACTAAGCCAAGGTCGGGGTCTCTCTCTTGGTCTTTCTGGATCTTGCTGTCATTCCAGTTGTCATCCATTGCCGCGGTTCTAAAAAGTGTTGCTTCTTTCTTCTGCTCGTTGGCAATGTGAGCAATCATCTGGACATGGTCTTCGCGACAAGGCATCTGCATTCTTATGGCTAGTTCCGGCTCGATGTTCGATCTCGAAATCGAATTCTTGAGTCTCTCGATCCAACGTGCTACTTGACCTCAGGATTTTTGAACTGTCAGAGCCATTTGAGAGCTGCATGGTCAGTTCTCAACAGGAATCTTCTTCCATACACGTACTTGTAGAAGTGTTCCACTCCCTTTACAACAGCTAACAGCTCTCGCCTGGTGACACAGTAATTGCGCTCTGGTTTGCTAAGCGTCTTGCTGAAATAACCAATGACCTTCTCCTGTCCCTCCTGGATCTGAGATAGGACAGCTCCAAGTCCCACGTTGCTGGCGTCCGTATCCAAAATGAATTTCCTTTGGGTAGGGGATAGCTCAGTATAGGTGCGTTGATCAAAGCTCCTTTCAGCTTCCTGAATGAGTCTTGACATTCTTCGGACCACTGGAACTTTGTTTGGCCTTCCGTGAGCTTGGTCAGTGGTTTAGCGATGTTGGCGAATCCCAGCACATATCGGCGATAGGTATGTGCATAAACCAAGGAAACTTCGAAGTTGGTGAATGTCTTTTGGGATGGGCCAATCCTTAACAGCTTTGATCTTCTGGTCATCCACTGCTACTCCTTCCCCAGAGACAACGTGGCCGAGGTATCGTACTTCTTTTGGAACAGATGGCATTTCTCAGGGCTCAGCTTCAATCCGAGTTCCTCAGTCGCAGGAATACTTCCTCCAAGTTTTCACGTGGTCCTCAAACGATCTGCCGACCACAATTATGTCGTCGAGATACACTAGACACGTGTTCCATGAGAGTCCCTTCAGTACTGTTTCCATCAATCTTTCGAATGTGGCGGGAGCATTACAGAGCCCGAATGGCATAACGGTGAACTGCCACAATCCTGAGCCGATGGTAAAAGCAGTCTTTTCTCGATCTTCCTGAGCCAGTTCTACTTGCCAATATCCACTCTTCAGATCAAGGGTCGAGAAAATCGTGGAACCAGCCAACGTGTCTAGGGTGTCATCTATTCTCGGGAGAGGGTAACTGTCCTTCTTCGTGACATTATTAAGTTGGCGATAGTCTACACAAAAGCGTGTCGATCCATCCTTTTTCTTCACCAGTACGACTGGAGAGGACCAGGGACTGTCAGATGGTTCGATAACTCCTTCTTTTCCCATATCGCTGACTATTTTGTCAGCCTCTTCCTTCTTGGCAAGAGGAAGTCTTCTTGCTGATTGCCGGATCGGTCGGGCACCCCCAGTATCAATCTTGTGCTGGACCACATTAGTTCGACCTCCTTTTCCTTGTCCGGTATCGAAGATGTCTTGGTACTTTTTGACTAAATCTCTTAGTTTGGGCTGTTGAGCTGGTTTTATATCTTTGGAAGAGATGGCAACTAATTTTTCTAGTTCTGTGGGCAAGTTGTTGGGTTGGCTAATAGTACCTCGTACGCCCCGGATCACAGATGAAACTGACGAGCAGTGCCCTAAAATTGTTCCTTTCTTTAAGGTCACTGGAAGGTAATTGACATTCATGACCCTTACCGGTACAAATTTTTCAGCACGTAACAGGGTTTTCTCTAGGGCAATCCCTCGTCCAATTTTCTCATCATGAAGTTTGGGCTCGAACATCACCACGTCTCCACTGCTCGCACTCCCGTCCAGGCGAGCCTCCAGGATGGTTTCAGCCCTCTCAGGTACGCTTACATCTTCAGCCAACAGCACACGGATCAACTCTTCACTTATCCCATGAAGTACCAGCTCTTCTCCATTGACACGTAGGACGCCGTCTTTGAAATCCAATTCAAACCCTCTGGAATTCATGATGTCCATTCCGATGATTGCATCGTCTTCGATGTCCGCTACAAGTGCCTGATGTTTCACTTAAGTGCTGCCCAAAATTATTGCAATCGGTAGCTCGCCATATACAGTAGCTGGCTCCCCTGTTACTGTGCGTAGCTTCCAAGTTGTCGGTTCAATTCGTTCCGGTGTTCTGGCAAAGGAAGGCCCGAGAATTGTCCTAGTCGCACCTGTATCTAGCAGCATGGTGCAAGGCTCGTTATTGATGAGACCGTCTACGAAAACACCTCTGTTCTGTCGTTGCAGGATAGCGACATATGCGTTGTTAACCGGGGCTTGCTGGACACAGGCCGACGATTGCCCCTTCTCGTCGACCTTCTTTAGTTTTCCTGCATCGGAGTCGTGTTTTGAATGTTGGACATTTGCTACGCACATGTCCAATTTTGCCACAATTCCAGCATCTTATTTGTCTTTTCTCAGGCAAAACTTCCTTCATCACTTTTCTTATGGCAGCTTCCAAGTCAGCATGCTCCTGTGAGTCTTCTTCAATACTTCGAACTTTACTTTGGTTTTTGCAGGATTGTTTTGCTGCCTCAAATTCCAAAGCGCGTGCCAGTGCGTCTACGAGATGTGTTGGACGAGCTAGTGTCAACGCTTGTCTGGATTCTTGGTCACGGAGTCCATCCAAGAATGCCTGAACCGCTAATCGCTCCATTACATTTTCCGGTGTGGCTGGATATGCAAGACGAACCAAGCGTGCAATGTCAGCTTCGAATTCTTGTAAGGATTCGCCCGATTTCTGGCAGCGATTTTTCCGTTGGGAGTGGTATACGTGTTCCAAATGGGCCTGGCCATATCGTAATTCTAGATGTTTAATCAGCTGATCACAGTCCTCCTGTTCTTGGGCGGTAAGAGTTTGTAGAATATTCGTCGCTTCTCCACGTAATGCAAGTGTTAGTGCTATAGCTCTTTCCCCTGCATTCCATCCATTTGCTTTGGCCGCTGCTTCAAACTGTCGGCGGTAATTTTCCCATGGAGTTTTTCCGTCGGATTGAGGCGGCTTCATGGAAAGCTTCCCTATTTCAGAAATGACCTTGACATCTTGTATACCCTGTTGAACTTTATCCAAGTTCAAACTCAAGTCCAGCATTGCATTTTTGTTAACCATCTCTGTGGAGGGCGCACTATCAATTCGTTTTTCCAGCTTACTGATCGTTTCCTTCATCTTGTCCATCTCTGCCTCGACGGTTCCTATTCTTTTTTCTAGACGATTGCCACACCACAGAGTTCTTTTTTTAGGCCTTCTGTGTTTTCTAGGAGCTTATCTTCCAGGCTTCTTGAATTTTGTTGCAGTTCTTCTTTCAAGGATTTAGTAGTTTCTTCGAGTTTATTCATTACCAAACTTAAATCACCTCCGGGAACTTCGAATAAAAATGTTTTGGGGTCCTCACCTTCTTGTATAAGTCCTTCTGCAAGTCTTTCCTGGAGTACTTGCTTTTTACCCGTTGTTTCCAGTTCCCTTTCCTCCAATTCCTGTTTCAATTCCGCTACCTTCAAGTCCGCAAGGCGCACTTTTCTTGAACACATTTTGTCTTTGACGAGGTATCAGTCTGTTTCACACGAAAAAGTTCATCAGTTTGTTAAAAATTCACTTCGCGAATTCTTTTCCACGGGCCACCAGTCTATTGTCTGTTTCACGCGAAGAGTGTATCAGTTTATATTCCCACGCACAATTGTCCACTTCGCAAAAACTGGGCCACTGTCTATTTTCTGTTTCACGCGAACAGTGTATCAGTTTATATTCCCACGCACAATTGTCCACTTCGCGAAAACCGGGCCGCTGTCTATTTTGGGCGTACAAAAAGGTCTATCAATTTATTTTTCTGACTATCCACTCCACGATCACTTGTTTATTTTCAAAATCTCACTTCCGACACCAATTGTAACGTAAATAAACTTAACTTGGTTTTAATAATTTATTTCACACTTAATCTACAACTTAATTTATATTACTACGCCACTGTATAGCTCGATCGTATGAGCTCGTTCAGACTGTCCGACTCCACTTGAGGGTTGCCTATTTATCTCCGATACAGCATTCTCGATGTTTCGAATTCTGACAGTTGGCGACCAGCGTGTTCCAATTGTTTCCAATATTGACCGTTGTTTTCCGCGGCAGAGCGTCTGGATGGTTCTCGAATATCTCCGGGGATGATCTCATCGTTGTCGATGGCAACGCGTGAGGCGACAGGTCCGGCCTAGGTTCGTTACAATAGGTTTACGTGACACACATGTTAAAATACCTATTCTTGGCCAGGATGAAAATTGAGATTACAATTTTTCTCTTTATCTTTTAAAAGCCATTGTTGATGTGTGGTAGCTGGAATCAAGTGATAGGTTGACAATTGACAAGTGAACTATGAAGTAGATTGACAATTGACAAGTGAAATATGAAGTAGTTTGGCAGGGAACACCAAACCATGGAGATATCAGAATCAAGATAGGAATATCCCTGTCATACGAAAACACACTAGAAGATGACCAATCTAATGAGGACTGTCATCTGTCAAATATATGTTCTAGTATTCCAAGGAATACCAGACAAGATTCTTCAATTCTCACATTTGAGTCATCACAATTGAATATAAGTTCAAGGAAGAAGTCTAATTAGACCTATCCTGATCAAAAACAAACAATTGAATAACTCTGGTAGTGTCCATGGACAATGAATTTGAATTTTTCTTAATAAAAATAAAACTCCTTGTCCACCCTGGCTCAGTTGAACCGCAACTGGGGGATAAGAAGTGTGATACAAGTCTAATGGGAACTAGACCCAACTTCACAACTCCCACAACTGGAGTAAAACAGAGTATAAAAGGTGATAATCCAGAACATGACTTGTGTTCTCAGTATGGAGAAAACTGGAAAAGAGGCTGGCAAATTGCAAGGAGGTATAAATAAATCATCATCGAGAATGGAAATTGAAAATTAGTAGCATGATTAACAAAACACTAAAAATTATAGTACAAAAAAGCTGAGGAAGTTAAATATTATTTAATTTAAACGTCTATGAAGTGAAATAAAGGATCTATTTAAATTGACTTGTGTGTTGAGACAAAGGTTATTGTTGAATATTTCTTTACTAATGTGTAAGTCTTCAAGAAAATCTAATGTATTATAATTTTTGGAACTGACTTCATGTAAGATTTGTGAATTTCTATTTGGACTAAAATTATGATTGTTTAATCTTAAGTGATGACCGAAGGCAAAGACATCATTACTATTTAAATGTTCCATGATACGAACTTCCAAAGGTCTACAAGTTCTACCAATGTAGGCTGCATCGCAGTCTTCACAATTTAACTTATATATACCACTTTTGGAAAGTTTGTCAATTTTGTCTTTTGTATTGACCAAAAATCTACTCAAGCTATTGTTGGTTTTGAAATCATTTTTAATGTTGTCAAAGTTACTTTTAATGCAACTAGCTACTTTGTTGGAAATATTGTCGTTTAAAAAAGGAATTGAACCAAATTTGTCGATTGAATTTAATTTTGGATAAGATAAGTTCTGTTCATTTTTATTTTTAATTGTTTGAATCAAAGTGTTAATAATGCTAGGATTGTAATCATTGTTGGAAGCTATTTGTTTCAAAATATTCAATTCTATTTGATACTCAACAGTAGAAAGAGGTACATTTAAGAGTCTGTGGATGTAACAATAGAAGGCAGCCATTTAATGCTGATGGGGATGATTTGAAAAACTAGGTATCACATGATCAGTTTGTGTAGGTTTTCTGTACATATTGAAATCTAGGGATTGAATATTTTAATGTATTGTAAGATCTAAAAAAAATATTTTATTATTTGATTCTATTTCTAAAGTTAATTTTATGTTAGGGTGTATTTGATTAATTTTAGTTAATAAATTTTGAGCAGTCTCAATATTACCATTTACAAACACTAAACAGTCATCAACATATCTGTACCAATGTAAAATTTCAGGGTTAATATCCGTGACAATGAATCCATTTTCTAAATTGTTCATGAAAATATCTGCTAAAAAAGGGGATAAACAACTACCCATAGCAAGACCTTCGGGTTGCTGATAGTGTTTTTCATTAAATATAAAAAAATCTTGTGAGAGGCAAAAATCTAACATGGTCAATATGAACGTAATACAATTGTCATCAACTTTTGCAAGACTTAGAACCTCGTTGACTAGTGGTAAAGTTTCCATTTTTGGAACAGAAGTGAAGAGATTGCTAACATCAAATGAAATCATTAGGCAATCTTGGAGTAGATCTAAATTCGTAAGTTTATTATTCAAATCTAATACCCAACAATAACCTTCGTCTCAAGACGCAAGTCAATTTGAATAGATCCTATATTCCACTTCATAGACGTCTAAATGAAATAATATTGAACTTTCTCAGCCTTCTTACTCTAATTCACATCTCAATTTTCTTGTTAATCATGCTAATAATTTCCATTCTCTATGATGATTTTACTTGTATCCCTTTGCAATTTGCCAGCCTCTTTTTTAGTTTTCTCCATACTGAGAACACAAGTCATGATTTGGATTATCACCTTTTAGACTCTGTTTTACTCCAACTGTGGGAGTTGTGAAGTTGTATCTAGTTCCCATTAGACTTGTATCACACTTCTTATCCCCCAGTTGCGGTTCAACTGAGCCAGGGTGGACAAGGAGTTTTATTTTTATCAAGAAAAATGTAAATTCATTGTCCATGGACACTACCAGAGTTATTCAATTGTTTGTTTTTGATCAGGACAGGTCTAATTAGACTTCTCCCTCGAACTTATATTCAATTGTGATGACTCAAATGTGAGAATTGAAGAATCTCATCTGGTCTTCCTTGGAATACTAGAACATATATTTGACAGATGACAGTCCTCATTAGATTGATCATCTTCTAGTGTGTTTTCGTATGACAGGGATATTCCTTTCTTGATTCTGATATCTCCATGGTTTGGTGTTCCCTGCCAAACTACTCCATATTTCACTTGTCAATTGTCAATCTACTGCATAGTTCACTTGTCAACCTGTCACTTGGGTCCAGCTACCACACATCAACAATGGCTTTCAAAAGGAAGAGAATTGTAATCTCAATTTTCATCCTGGCCAAGAATAGGTATTTTAACATGTGTGTCACGTAAACCTATATAACTTTCATTGATCATGAGATATTTTATGGTCTTTTTGGTTTCTTGTACACCTGATGAGTAAGTTACCTCACATTTAAAATATGTCAATTTTCTTTCTCAAAAAAACTTTTCAGTAACTTAGTCTCTATCAATAGTACTTACTTTCAGGTAGGCACTGATGATGACCTAACGGTCGAAAGCGCTTTGCTACGAATTTAATGAATTATTTTATGCACGAAATACAATTTTCTTCCATCGATCCTAACATTTAATGTTGACAAATGCTTCAGTATGTCAATTACCAGACAAAAATTAAGAAAAAAATCTCAATATAAAATAAATAATAAATATTTAAGCAAAAAAACTGCATGTGAAGATTTGGGAATTACGCTGGACGAGAAACACAGTTCTGAGCGACATATGAACAACATTGTAAACAGAGCATATAAAAAGTTTGGCTTCACTATTGGGAACTCATTTAGATTCACGGATATAGCCACACTCGTAACACTTTATAATGCATTCGCAGTATACTGGAATATGCTGGAATTATATGGTCACCTCCAGTTCATGGGAATGAAATTGAGAAAGTCCAGAAAAAATTCTCAAGATATCATAATAAACAAAACATGGTGAATATATTCTCAATATTCATTATCACACCTAATTTAATTTAAATTTACAACTTCAGAATTTAGGAGGCTATTGTTGTATTGTTCTCAAAGTTATCGCATAATGACTTGGGTGAACTATTCATACATCAATTATCTATTGTATGCGCCCCACGTTTTTTGTGTACAAGTATTTTCATAGATATTGAAAATTCACAATAACAAATTTTCAAGTCAATCTGTATGGGGTGAGGAATCTGTATCGGGTTATGAATCTGTATAGGGCTACGAGAAATCATTTTATATTTTTTAGGCCATGACATTTCTGTCCATCATATGTATCTTTGTCAGCTGCTTCCTACGCTGCTCGATCAGCTGATTCATTTCCAGCTATCCCAATATGGCCTGGAATCCAAATCAAGCAGAAAGTTTTCCGAGCTATTTCCGAAGTTTCAAGCCTCTAGCTTATCGGTGAGTTAGTTTAAAATCGATTGCAAGATTCCTACCGGACAAACAGCACAGAAACGAGCTAATTACCGTGGTGAAAATATATTTTTTTTTTGTCAAATTCGTTCAAATTTGGGAAACCGCGGACCAGCGTAATATTACCTTTCAAAGCATTCATTTACAAAATATTGAAAGATCATTTCAGATATTTTTATTGTGCAGAAAAAGTTAATTACATCTTTAGTCATGTTCTATAGTGTGAGATCAATTTTTTCGAAAACTGGATATTTTCCAACCTCATTCCTCATGATGTACCAATTTATTTCACTTCCCAGTTAATTTATACCATCCATTTTCATATATTCTATATCACGACTCACGGAATATATAATATTGATTATTTTCAGTCGTTGTAAACAAATGGTTCACATTTAATAATACATTTGAAATACTGAAATTCTACGGAATCAAACTATTCTTGAACGCATAGAGATCTCCGATAAAAGCTGTCGTTCACAATATCCATTTTTGTCAATATTGCAGAACTGAAATTATAAAGTAGGGGTCACGTTTTATCCAGGTTTCGCATACATGTATTGTTTCATGATCCCGGGCCTTGGCTGCTCTTCTTTTTTTCCTATCTGTGAATTTTAATTACTCTTATTCCATTTCTAATCACTCGAAGTGTTTTAGATTTCGGAATTATTTTCTGCTCTCATTTCAATCTTATAATGCATTCACTTCTCTCACCAATCATCTGTCTGCCTATGGGCTATTAGAATATTAATTTGAACAGAAATTGGAATTAAGTTATGTATCCGCCCAATTATAACTGGGTCAAACTTTACGAACTAAAAAAACAGCCTTACCGAAAATAATGCTTTATGTACACAATCATCTTGCTTTTTCTGAATGGCCATCTGTCAAAACTTCACATATTTTTTTCTTATTCACCTTTTTATGAAAAGTATTTCCGAACTGCCATTCCCTCATCATCACATACTTATGTCTTTCAAAAAAGAATATCAGGCTGAAATGCAAGTCATTGGTTTGATGGTGGAAAGAAATATCGCATAGCACTTAACGATGAGACATGAGAAAGAAACTATTGTACCCAAGCCGCTGTTAATTAGCTTCCATTATAGAGTGATGCGACAAAAGTGTCCTTTTGAATGAATTTGGCTTTCAGTAAGTGACAAATTCCATTAAGTGGTTTGTCTGTTTCATTAACATAGCATTTGTTTGAAATGATCCAGAAAAGAACATCCAATTTCTATTTTTTGTTTCAGTTTCTCATTAGATGCCTTGAAAGACTATTAACATAAGTGACACTATGAAATCAAGTCGAACCCGAACAAAAAATATATAAGTTCTCACAAGAATTATTTCTCATATATCTCATTCTCGTTCGAAAAAAAAAAAAAAACATGATGGAAATTGGAAATAATGAGTTAATTTGCTGAATAGTTTCAGATAGGATAATTAATATGAATAATGTAACAGTATTAACACTCTTTGCTAAGGGATTTTCTTTGCTTCTCTACATATTGATTTATGATAATCTTGGCCAGATATGGTTTATCTAATAGTGGCGAAAGAATGTGAACATTCTTCAATATGGGCATAATATCATTGGAAGTTATTTAGGAAAATCCAATGTGATGCAACAGTGCCCTGAAATATTTCAATTACAACATTGTTGAATAAAGCGGTATTGAAAAATATTTGTTGGATCAAGTGATGATATATTCAAAAATAATAATATAATAATAATAATAGTAATTATTATTATTATTATCATGATAATAATAATTATTATTACTATTATTATTATTATTATTTTTTTTCCATCGACTTCTATGGTCATTAGCCTTCGTTTGCCAACTTATTGGCATTATATCTAATTATTCGGTGAAAAAAAATTATCTTCTATTTTATCTGCGTGGTTCTGGCAAGTATGTGTAATTATTTAGATCATAATCTTCTCCATAGTTCTATTCTTTCAAGAAGGATGATCATTCTCCATATATCACGTGAAGCATTTCCAAGACAAGTACTCAAGTTATCTGACAAGCTCAACTGTAAACGGATTTGAGAGAATTTTCTGCAGTGAAATACAACGTGTTTAACTGTCAGAAGAGTATTCTGACAGACTTGTTGTCTATCGTTTAGGAGCATGACACTATTAGTGAGTAAGGTGTGTCCCATTCTCAAACGGGATATAGCCACTTATTCTCTCCTCTTCAATAAAGATCCATATTCCCAGTTGTGAACTGTGCGTTTAATTTCTTTGAATTTTGTATTAGTAGTGTTCCATTGTCTTTGCCATTGTTGTGTTATCTTCATCTCCATTTCCACTTTCAAGTCAGATGGCCGGAAAGGAACGTCATCATATGTATCTGAGTCAGCTGCTCCTTCCGCTGCTTAATCTGCTGATTGGTTTTGTTTTTGTTTTTTTTTTGTTTTGGCATCGACTTCTATGGTCATTAGCCTTTGGTTGCTGACTAATTGGCATTATATCTAATTATGCGGTAAAAAATTTGTATCCCCTATTTTATCTGCGTGGTTCTGCCGAGTATGTGCATAATCTTCTCCATAGTTCTGTTCTTTTGAAAAAGATGATCATTTTCCATATATCACATGGAGCATTCCAAGACAAGTTATCTGACAAGCTCAGTTGTAAACGGATTTGAGAGAATTTTCTGCAGTGAAGTACAAGGTTTTCAACTATCAAGAGAGTATTCTGATTATTTTTTTTTTGTATTTTGATAAGGCAGCATCAACTACTGGGGTTATTAGCTGCCCCCAATGTCTTGCTAGCCGAGACATTGAGAACATTTCTGGTCTCAACTATAACTTGTTACATTTTTTTTGTTAAATCAGCTCGCTCGAGGAAGGTGAGTAAGTTATCTATGTCTCTTTCATCATTGGATAATATTTTCGAGATGTCTCCTTGGATTTCACTTAGGTGTTTGAGGTCCCTGTATTCTACGCAGTCTTCCAAGAGGTTGATTGAGGAAAGCTGAATACACTGTGTAGAAATAAGTAGAAGAGGAGATCTGTATTAAGTGTATATTTAATTGATTAGCAAAGCGCTTTCGACTCACGTCATCATCAGTGCTTCCTGAAAATTAAATACTCTGATTGATATGAGATGAAACATAACAAAGGTTGGAAAATGTAGAAAAATGATGGGCGAGTACTTACATAGTCAGGTAACAGAAAATTTTACAATAAAAGAAGACATGTTTATAATTATATAGATGTTTAGGTTCAAATAATAAAGCGTGTTGAAGATACCTAAGACCATATGAGAATATAATAGTTCAATGACAACTTCAAATGTCAAGTGCTGACGAACTTTCGGTAAATTTCCGCGAAGGTTCCATCTATATAGTTGTTTCATAATAGTATGTTTCCATATTCCATCATATGCTTTTTGTAGGTCCAGCATAACACAACAAGATGTTGGCGTTCTTTGAAAGTTTCTTGGATCTCAATTTCAAAGGCACTGAGGGCATCGATGGTAGAACGATTTCGTCTACAACCAACTTGTCGTTCAGAAAGAGGCCTTTGGATTCTAAAACCCAGGTGAGTCGAAGATTAATCATATTCTCGAATAATTTTCCCCAGCAGGAAGTTAGAGAAATTGGGCGGTAGTTTTTTGGGTCACATGAAGTCACACTTTCTTTTGGAATTGGGATAATGATTGCCTCTGTTCAGTTTCTTGGGTACAAGTGAGATAGCCAGATCTTGTTATAAAGTTTGAGGATATTTTTTTGCCCTCAAGAGGTAAATGGTTCAACATTCCGTACATTATAGAATCATGACCCGCAGCACTTTCCCCACAAGTTTCGAGTGCATGTTCCAATTTTCCTATCTTGAACATGTATTGGTACATGAGTTTCTCATTAGTATCGAAATTTAAGTTTACTCTTTCTTCTTGAAATTTGAGAATCTGGAATTCCTGGTCATAGTTCATGGAACTACAGATCGATTGAAAGTGGTCAGCAAAAGCTTCACTCATATCAGGGATCCCTCTAATGAGTTTTCCGTTGATATCCAATGTTTCTGGAGTTATAAGATTATTTTTGCCTGCTATGGTTTTTATTTTTCTCCATACCTCAGATGTAGGAGTCTCTACAGTCAAAGATGAGACATAATACTCCCACGAATTTTTCTAAGCTTTCTCTATTATCAATTTGGCCTGAGCTCTAGTGCTTTCGAAAGTGCTCAAATTAGCCTCTGTGGGGTATCGTCGAAATTAATTTAATGCTCTTTTCCTTGCAGATACGGCTTCTCGGACATTTTCATTCCACCAAGGAACTTCTTTTGATGTTTTCCCCATTGATGATTTTGGTATGCTTTCTGTGGCAGCCAGTTGAATGGCTGCGGTGATCCAATCCACCGCCTCTTCAATATTATTGAAGGTCAGGTATAGAAACATAGTTTGAGAAAGCATCCCAATTTGCTTTATTAGTTAACCATCTTTCCCGGAGATTGAGTTCCTGAGGAGGAGTATCTATTCCTATAATGATAGGGGAATGGTCACTTGAATGTAGGTCATCCATAGTTTTCCATGTGAAACGTGGGGCAATATTTGAAGTAACGAAACAAAGATCTATGGAAGAAAAGGAGTGGGTTTGCCATCAATTGAGAGGAACAATTGGTTGTTTCAGCACGTCTACGGCATGTATTTCTCAATTGAGAGCCCCAAAGTTGTGAGTGTGCATTCCAATCTCCAACAATAATGGTGGGTTCTGGGAGTGGATTCAATATATTCTGGATTCCATGTACAGTCCATTGTTGATTCGGAAGGTTCAATTGTGAGTTCAATTGGTGCCTTGATTCGGATGGCAACAGCTTGCAGGTTTGTATTTAATTCTATTTCTTCTGCAGATATCGTATCTTTGACGAAGGTGGCCACTCTTCCTCTTGCTAGATCAGGTTGTACATCCTTCCGAAAACATTGGAAGTGTCTGAGAGTGGAATTTTCCTCTGGTTTCAAGTTAGTTTCCCAAATGGTGAATATAAATGGTGATATATTATATTTTATGGATTGTAATTCGGGTAAGTGTGATTTTATCCCATTGAAATTCCATTGCAATATATTCGAGTGAGTACGTATATTATCCATTTGTTTGGAAGGCTTGGTAGGTTTTTTAAATACGTAAGAGTGGAATATAAAGGTGAAATATATGAAAACCAGGATCACAATGTTCCGGTTTCCTGAGGCAGTGGTGTCTCAGGAGAAGGCAATTTTCCTACACTGATTTTGCGTTGTTTACCTTTGGGCCAACCTTTTTTAGTTCTTTTACTGGTGCTCGTCAGGCTAGACAATGACTCCTCACCTGAGGACTCTCCTTGCTGACGTTTAGATATTTGTGACGACTGGTTATCAGAAGCTGAATACTCCGTAAAGTTCAATTCATTGTGAAATTGAGAGGGTTGGGTTTGGGGAAGAGTAAGTTTTCGCTTCAAAGCGCTAACTGAAAGTGGGACTAGTTCTTTCATCAATGTTTGTGTATCCGTTATTGTAGGAAAAGTTGTTGGCTGGGAGCTGTTGACTGCTTGTGAATATAATGTATTTGGTTTCGGGTGCGTATTATATTATTTTTTTGCTTCAGCATATGTCAGATTTTCCTTCACTTTGGCTTCTTGAATAGCAATTTCTTGTTTGTATACAGGACAGATCTGGCAGGGTGCGGTCCATTGCAATTCACGCAGCTGATTGGTGGTTCACATGGGTTTCCTATATGGAGGGGTTTTCCACAGACACAAACTTGCTCTTTCGTTCATCTTATCGCGGTATGTCCAAAACTTTGACAGCGGAAACATCTGAGAGGAGCAGAGATAAACGGACGAACTTTCAATGAATAAAAGGCAACTTTCATTTCCTGCGGAAGTTTCGGAGTATTGAAGGTTAGGATGTATCTGTTTATATTCCTTCTTTTTTAGTTTTCATTCTCCTTACTTCCATGATACCCTGATCTTTTAGTTCTTCAAGAATTTCTTCTTCTTTGCAATTCAAGAGGTCTCTACATGTTATGAACCCTCGTGATTGGTTGAGTTTTGAGTGAGGTATCACTTCAACCTCTTTATCTAGAATCACTTTCAATTTACTTATTTCTCTGGATACCATAACGCCAGGTCATGTCGTAGGCTTTTTCAGGATCAAAGAAAATTGCTACCGTATGTTCTCGTTTTCTAAACGACTCCTGTATGATGTGTTCGAGGTAAACAAGTTGGTCTATTGTAGATCGATGTTTCCTGAAACCTGCTTGGTGGTCAACTATGAGTCCTCGTGATCCGAGCAGCCATACTCGTCTGTTGTTGATCATTTTTTCTAGGATCTTACCCATGCAACAAGTAAGACTGATGGGTCTGTAGCTAGAAGGAAGCTGGGAATCTTTTAGTATGGCCACTGTAATGACTTTTTTCCGCTGAGGCGAATAAGTGTTTGAATTGCTGATTTTAACTGATAAAGTGAGAAGCGATATTTTGAATTCATAAGAGAGGTGTTTTGAAATTTCGTAGTTCAAGGAGTCCGGGCCAGGAGCTGACGGTACAGTAAATGAGATGGCATAATCAAATTCAGCTAGTGTAAATGGTGAATTATAATGAAGTTCTTCAGGTGTATCGAGGTCTAGAGGAAACTCGTGTTGGGCTTTCAATCGTGAAAACTTCTGTTCATAATTGTGATTACTGCTTGTAGTACAAAATTGTCTTGCCAGACATTCGGCGATTATTGATGGAGAGTCCGAAATATTACCCGTTTCCGTGCGTAAGTATTTAAGTGGTTGAGAAAAGCCGTTTCCGGCTATCGCTTCTACTTTGCGCCAGACTTCCGTAATTGGCGTGTGTGATGATATTGATGACACATATATATTCCAGGATGTTCGTTCACTCTGCACAATGATTCGGCGGGCTTTCGCTCTAGCTTTTTTGAAGAGAATTAGATTTTCAAGGGAGTTATATCTTCTGAATCTGTTGAAGGCTCTTTTCTCTTTCTGTACCGCATCTCTTACTCATTATTATTATTATTATAATGTTTTTCCTTATTTGAACGTCAACTGCAAGGGCCATCAGCTCTCTCAGTGCCCAGTGTTCACATTTTCTTGAGTAGTTCAGTGCTTTTTAGAAAGGTAAGCCATTTCTGTATTGCCTTATTTTCATTTTTAAATGTGATTTCAATTTCAGGTGATGCAATTCCAGTTTGGTGTCTATGAAGTTCATAGTCTGGACACGATAGGAAGTGGTGGACTGTCAGACGAACTCTACAGGTATTGCACCTGGGTCTTTCTGAGCCCGCTAGGAGATATAGGTGAGTAAGATTTGTATGTCCAATTCTGGTTCTACAAAGCGTAACTTGTTTTCTTCTAGATAGTCCTTCAGGGTAGAACCATTTTTTTTGAATGGCTTGATTCTCTTGAGTTGTTCGACGTACTCATTCCAATGGTTTTGACATACTTCGGTGAATTTCTGTTCCACATATTTCTTAACGTCTTCTAGGGGGACAGGAATACCAGCATCCATCATATTGGTTGTCGCGTCTTTGGCAACAGAATCTGCTAATTCTTGCCAGTATTATTCGTTTGACTTGGTACCCACATGGTTGTAACCATTTAATTGGTAGACGTTAGGTTAGTGTTGATCTCCAAGATCTTGAAAGCCCAAACATTCAATGTGAAAGGATCTTCTAAAGTGTTTATAGCACTCAGAGAGTCTGTACAAATAAGGTATTATTATCCCCTTGGAGCGAGAAATACAACAACATTGCTTGCCATATCGCTTATAATTCTGCCGTGTATATACTACATGAAGGATTCAGTGTCCAATTGTGGGGTTCGTTTTCAACTACCATGGCAGCACCTACTCCATTTTCTGTACGGGATCCATCCGTATAAATTATAAGATGACCAGTGTACTTCTGGGTTTGTTCTAAGAAGAGTAACTTATATGTTGAGGATGGTGTGTCTTGTTTCTTCAATTCATTCAAAGTTATGTTGATATTTGGGGTCTTTCTCAACCAGGGTGCAATACTGTGATGGTTGTATAGATGATGGGTATAGTTATTATTATCTTGTGGTAATAAAGAATATCTACTGGCTGTCTCTGAGTATCGAATGTTTATTGATCTTTTTGGGGATTGTCTTTGTGAGTACGTGTTTTCCATATTCATGAAGCACTGGTGATTCAAGTGGTTTGGGATAGACTGAACATTCATAGCGTACGTAATTGTAAGCAGTTTCCTCCGTGATTCATGAGGCAGAGATGAAGATTCCGCTAGAATGGCTTCTAAAGGACTAGTTCTGAAGGCACCAGTAGCGTGGCGAATCGCAGTGTTTTGAATTCTATCAAGAACCTTCAATTTCGATGGGCGTGTGGAGCCATATACTATACAACCATAATTGATTTTGGACTGAATTAGTGTTTGATGAATTCTCAATGAAATTTCTCCGTCTGAGCCCCAATTGATACTCGCTATACATTTCATAATATTGATGATTTTGCGACATTTCACCTCCAAGTAGTTTATGTGCGATGTCCAATTCAGTTTCTCATCGGAAATAATGCCTAATGATTTTGTTTCTTCTTGACAAGTTATGCGGTTCTCTCTTGGATACAAAATGGGGTCTAGATAATCTGTTTTCAGTCTACAGAAGTGTACAATATGTGTTCTTTCAGACGAAAATTCAAAGCCAGTTGTTCTCGCCAAATCATTCACCCTATTGATTTCCTGCCCACACATTCAGTTTCTGTGGGGACTGTATTGTGACCTTCCCGTAAGATATGGGGAATAATGTAATTGTGGTGTAACATCATCAGTTGGTATAACATTATCAACTTGTATGGATGGAATTTGTGTTCCTTCAAATATGTTTTTACTGTCGTTGTTGATACGTCAATTGTATTTGCTACAAGTGAGGTTCTTTGTTGGATATCAACCACCATTTTGGCCATTACAGAAACTTCTGTCTCCTCCAAAACTGATTTTCGGCCAGCTACACTGGCCCTATGAAAAGTGCCAGTTCTGTTGAATTTTTCAACCAGTTTTCTCCAATAGTTTCGGATTATTGGATGATCAGGAAATGTTCAATTAAAAATTATCCCTGCTGCATGGTAGTTATACCTTACCAAAAATGTAGATTGCTTCAGTTTTCTCTACGATAGGACGTACACAAACCATGATAATGGTTTAAATTTAAAATAATACTGGTAAAAGTAGAATGAAACCCTTCTTCGAATACAAATGCGATAATATGAAGAGCAGGTAAGTCATGGTTTATTCATTGTTACATTAGAAATTCTTACACATCGACAAAATAATCCAATTTCATAATGGGCATTTCTAGGCTACTGCTTGATTATTAGTTAACTGAATCCGACAAATAATACCCTTTATAATTATGGTCATTAAAACAAAATGAGTTGAGTATTATTTGGGTATACTCTCTTGAAAAGGCTATAGAAATATAGCGAAACACGTGTCGTGGTTTTGTAAACCCAGTTGAGTGAAAATCATTTAGTGAGTTGAGTGTCTTTTGTTCACTTCAATATAGATTTTCCTCAACTATCCGCATCAATTCAAAACATTGGATTACTGTATGGATTCAAAATTTCTACTTAATAAGGCTTTGAAACGAATTCGAAAATGAAAAATTATCAGAGTAATGAATCTTCCTCTATTGACTGTATTCAGTGTTACTCATCGCAATTGTGATTCCGTAGAACAACTATGGTTGAAACTATTATTGAATTACCTTTTCAACGGTGTGCATGCAACTCGACCTCTATGCCTTTCGAACTTTTCAAGTTGTTATAGCCCCAGCACCCTCTGTCGAGTAATTGTAATGTTTTTTTCTCGGAAAGTATGATAAGTAATTTTATTCAAAATATTTGTAGTCCCATTGTTTCATTTGAAACCGTTATCGAGTGAAGGGTACCATGACCTTATGATCTCCAGCCATACGCTCTACCAACTGAGCCATTCGAGGACATTCAGATCAGCACATATGCTTGACATTTCAAATGCACATTGTGAAAAAACAAATAATTGAAATAACAAAAACAATTGAGTGGTTGGGAAGAAAATTGAACAATCTATTCAACGATGTGCCACATGACCCCCCATGCTATTTAGAATTTTGAAGTTGATGTGCCCCCCTGCGTTATCTATCAAGCAATCACAATGTCTTTTATTTAAAGAAGTAGTATCGGTGATATGATACAATACCTTGTTTTTTCCATTGTTCTACGTCGAACCGTTCGAAAGTCTCACTATATTTTCATAGTAGTTAGTTGAACAAGAACTAGTAGACATTTTATCGGCTCATAGGTTTAACATGAAACATGTTCCATATCATGTGCAGTAGTTTAGCGAAGATCATACAAATGAGTAGTCGCCAAAGAAATGGATAAATGAGAGGCAAGTGATCATACTTCACGTTTCAAAACCTCTTTCCAAAGTATTGCTCACCGACAATTGATAGAACACACGGAATTTTTCTACTGCATATTGAATCTTTTGGGTATCCCCACCTTCCTCTACTGAAAGTTGAGATTGACAATGAATTTCTGTTTATAGTTTATATTATCATCTGCATTATTCTTACGAATAGTAGCGTCACAGGTGGTAGATTGAAATCTAATAAACGAGAAGTTCATGTCCACATCTTCTAACCTCCATCCTCTAAAGTCAACTTCAGGTCATGAATGGAAAGAAGAGACCACTAATAGGGCAATTTTTTTTATTTATAATATCGACGCATTTGATTAATTGTTCGACCTATTGTGTGAATTATACCAAGAAGTTTTATATTTGTTTTCAGATGCTCCAATTTTATTTTCATGAATTTTCTGCACTCTGGGTTACATTTTCAATACTCAGCTTTATAAGAAAAATATTTTTTTTATATTGTTTCATCTACGCAGAAGCCATTAGCTTCAACAGTATGGTCTTTCTTGTGCTACTTCTTACTTTTTATTTCAAATACCACACAGTGTCCTCTTGGATATCAAGATCCCACACGTTTGCTTCAATATGGCAGAAATACTAGCTGAAAAGGTGCAGAAGGGCGGCAGATTTGGCACATTATATCTACTCAGGGCATATGATTCTCGATCATAGTAATCACCCACCCCGCAAATATAGGGAGTGATTGCTGGGTAAATATAACATGTGTTCTCCAAATTATGAAACATTTTCGAACGTACTACAACCCATTATCACAAATTCATCTGAAAAAATGTTACGATTCATCATTATTGAGTAATGGAAAAATACAATTCATTTCCAAAGAACACATATGGAGCGATAGCGTGACCTGAACTGGTGTATATAACAGCTCCCTCATGAATACGAATAGCGTGAAAGATTACATTATATAGGAGAACTAGAAGTTATCAAACGAATGTTTGTTTTCTCATCACAGTTTGTTAGCTGCTCCGAATACGACCTTGTATCACGCACTACCCCTTTAGGTTTACCATTAGATCATTCGACTATACTTGTCTTTATTTTCAATTAGTCACCCTGTAGTGAAGAATTGCAATGAAATTGAATTACCTGTGGATATGTTACTGAAAAAGGAGCACTTACGAGAAATCAATTTCAACATTGGTACATTTTGGTACACAAGTCTATTTTCCGCCGAAACATTCGAAAACGAAAACCATGCCGACAATGCACAAACATTTGTGTCATATTTTAAGCGACCTAGAAGTGGTGAATGTAATATAACAAAGCATAATTACCAACCTTGATCCAGTTGATGGATAATGACAATTATGTTTCGAGGTAAGGGGGGGAACAAAGATGAGGGAGTGGTTGTCAGGTCTTGGTATGTGACACAAGTCTATTAGTCGGTGACGTGCCCCCTGATGAAAGAGCAGGAAGCCATCGCAGTGGTAGGATGTAGTTTTTACTTTCGAGCTGCCGATCTGGCAGCAATGTACATATACTCCTTAGTGTGAGTATAGTTGTATATATTTTCTATGATTATAAATATTGTCTGTTTGTTTTCGGATTCTGAGTTCATAATCTGGTTATCACAAAATCCCCCTGAGCTAACAACCTCCTTTAAGGCTCCTTTTCCCATAGAGGCTCATGGCAATATAAACCTTATTTTTATGTTGGTCGAAAATACTTGGCACAAATCAAGCAGCAAAAAGGCAACGGGTAGTCTATCTGGAAATCACAAGGGCAATATGTACGTGCTGTATATACCAAACTAAAAAGCAATGCACCAGTTTAGTACACTGGTGGATCCAAAATGGACGAATGGGCTGAAGTGGAAGTAATGGTACCCATTTCAAGACTCTCAAAGCCGTTAGGCAAAGCCCCATTATTTTTTTTAGCTGAAATCCATGCTGTGGAAATTTGCGCTCGATAATGTCTTGCAAGAGTCTCCAGGAGGGCAAAAATCTTCATCCTATCAGATAGATAAGCTGACTTGAAGCTCACACACTTGTGAGTCCAGATTGACTTGGGACTGCAAACTTTCTGTAAGACAACTGACTACGCAAAATCAGGTCACTCTGATGTGATTTCCAGGTCACAAGCGGATCAAAGGGAATGAGAAAGCGGACAGGCCTAACGAGAAAGGGGCAAACACTGGCACATAACCTTCTGTGGTCTTTCCAATGCTCATATTGAGAAAAAGTTTTGGCACTGGGAAGCTCACCGAATCAAAATTCACTGGAATATGGTTTCAGGACAAAGACAAGCAAAAACACTTCTATGCCCATCGCCAAGAAGAGTTCAACAGCTTTTCGAGGTGGACAACAAAGACTTGGAACTGATAATGGGACTGCTCATCAGACATATTCCTCTGAGTTTTCACCGGAAAAAAAAATTGATAGATCAGACAGTGAACTGTGCCGTTACTGAGAGAACTTCGCTGAAACTCCAGAACACCTGCTCTGCATATGTATCCAAAAGGCTTCAGTTCCTCGAGGGTGTTTCAATAATACCCTCAGATATTAGGAACTGGGCTCCCAGGAAACTGATACATTTTGAAGAATTCTCGGAATCTTGAATAGATGAAAAGTTATATACAAAATATATTATAGGTCGAAGTACGTAGAGACTGAAGAGCCATATCGACCCCCTGCAGTCCACATTCTTCATCTACACAAAAAAGTCCTCCCAGACAAAATGATTATATACATGTGTAAATATATATATATATATATATATATATATATATATATATTTATATATATATATATATATAATAATAATAATAATGTTTATTCAAATTCAGTATTACAAATGCATACAATAACGGAGTTCTATCGAATAAACGGAAGATATCACTGAAGCTGCTCTGGTTGCAGCTTGTGCGTGATAGTAAGTGAGTGAAAGATAAGTGCCATGTGAAGTGGAATGTATAGAAAAATCGAATTAAACGGTTTTCTTCACATAAAGGATTCAATATAAAATTGAACCAGAAAATGGTAGATCTCAGGTGAAAAACAACTACTTTCCTGGCAAATACCTCGCAGAACGTTGAATGATATTCACCTGAAAATCCATGCATACTTCCATATAATATCAATGGACATTGAATGCAAATGTTTCTTTCTGATAAGCTCGATTATGTTTAATTTATGTCGTGTTCACCTAACAATCCGCATACCGGTTTCAGGCTTCTTGGCCCTCATCAGTACGGAGTAGTCAACCTGTTTTCACCTGAGATCTACCATTTTCTGGTTCAATTTTATATTGAATCCTTTATGTGAAGAAAACCGTTTAATTCGATTTTTCTATTCATTCCACTTCACATGGCACTTATCTTTCACTATATGCTAGACGGGCTTGCACTCCTACTGAGAAGGAATCTTTTATTTAGAAACCTATCGAGGTGGGAGATTTTCGGAGTGTTTCTTTCTGTCACTAGGTACCGCCATTTAAACTTTATCTTTTCCGGCGTACCTATAGGTGTTACAAGCTCGATGATGGTTTGTTTACGTTGTGTCTCACTTCAGCCAGAGTTCTTTGGACCTTTGGCTGGTTGACTACTCCGTACTGATGAGGGCCAAGAAGCCTGAAACCGGTATGCGGATTGTTAGGTGAACACGACATAAATTAAACATAATCGAGCTTATCAGAAAGAAACATTTGCATTCAATGTCCATTGATATTATATGGAAGTATGCATGGATTTTCAGGTGAATATCATTCAACGTTCTGCGTGGTATTTGCCAGGAAAGTAGCTGTTTTTCACCTGAGATCGACCATTTTCTGGTTCAATTTTATATTGAATCCTTTATGTGAAGAAAACCGATTAATTCGATTTTTCTAGTTACTGAGTAGTTAGTGACAGTAAACAATTTTGAACTATTGTCATGATCTGCTTATAGAGCTTGGAAAAGAAATATGATTCGAAAGAATATATTCATTTAGAACGTTCACCTGTAACCTATTGAAATTCAGTATTCAAATATAACTTCGTATTACGTAAAAATTATTCTATCCTAACGAATATTGAACTCGATGAAATCAGACATTTTTAAAAATAATTTCATGTAACTATGCGTGAGACTAATTTATTTATAAACCACATGTGGAAGGCCCTGAAGTTGAAACCAGGGTTCACAAACATGGATGTACCATTAAAATAGTATCTAATTATGAGTTCATCAGAAAAATAGATTCTCTATTTATAAACGACCCTAGCTAAGAAGTCATACGGCTGCATAGACAATGTAATAATTATATTTAAAAATAACACGAAGCCAATTGGTCATCATACAGTCGGTTATAGTTTCTCTATATGTGGTAAAACGAGGATATATAAAGAGTTGGAACTATTCCATTCGGGATTCCATTCGGGTATTCATTACAAGTCAGTATGTAATTTAAATTGCACCTTTTGATCAGATAATGTTTTAGTCAAATAGATAAAGACTTTTCTACTTCAAGTTAATCAGATGAAGCCAAGTCTCAAGGCACCAGTCAATAGAACTCACACCGATGAGTTTCTAAAAGTATTTGCATACATTGATATGTAATTAGAAGAATTCATCCGACTTCATCATTGTTCCAGTAGTAAATCAAATTAATAAATTACTTATCGGGATTTCTCCAGATTAAATAACGGAATTGATTTTAGTGAAGTGAACATCGTGTCTATTACAGGGTGAGACTATATATTTTTTCTTGATTTATTGGGTACAGGCTTTATAAAATGTACATTTTTCCTCATTCATACTTTAAATTCATTGAAGTGTAATTCAATTACTTTGATAAATATTTATTATTTCATCAGATTCTGATAGTGGCTTGTTTCAGAAATATGTATAAAATGATTAATACTATCCATTGATTTTTATTGAAAATTTTGCTATTATGTTTTAAAGTCCTACAACATACTAAAGATGTTGTCCATTGAAGAAAAACAATTACAATGTTAATTGTTTTAATCCAGAGAATTGATTTAAGTATTTTAGATTTGTGAACTTTGATAAATACAATTTTACAATATACTGATAACGCAGGAAATAAGTATTAGAATATATTACTATGATTGATTTATCTATCTTTGAATAAAAATATATTGTTCATGCCTCAAAATTATAAAACTGTGTAATTGATATGATTTGATTATTGCTATGATTTTATTGCTATTTTTACATTCATATTTTCTGGTGAATTTATATACAATGGGTTTATACGATTTGTTGATTAATGGTTTTGTGTATTGTTTCGAATATTGATTTTAATTATATCTTTTAAATTTACAACCATATTATTATTTCATCTGTTTTGATAGCTTGAGGTATGACTGAGTACATAGATTAAACGAACCTCGATCATATATTTGAAGGAATTACTTGGATTTGACCGCTCTCTAAGTACATTCTTTGTGTCAATGTTTAGTTGCACAAACTTCAGTATAGAACCTCTAATGACTTTTGTAAGACACACCTTGTACTGTCAATAGTGTGAAAAGATTTAGTATTGAGTAGAGTGCATACAAATAATACCAGTATAGTTAGACATCAATTGATGGTATTTGTAAAATCCTTCTATTGGATTTTCTAGAGTGTTTCTTCAATAAAGGTTACTGTGAGGTTCGACAAACACTTGGTTTTCGAGTGGTGTGGGTATTCATAACACTCTGTATATATTCAGGTTTTAACAATAACTGGTCAGTGGTGGGTCTTTAGAGTCTCCCATATATCAGGTTATAACAAATGGTGTCAGCTGTGGGGTTTGATCTATGGAAAACATTGACAATTTATAAGAGAAAAGAAAAGTAATTTATACAGGGTTAATCGTGAAATAAAAAAAAATAAGCATTTATACAAAGTCAAAATCTCGAGTGTTCAGAACTGGTGAAAATTTTCTGATTTTTTTATTATTTTGAATTTGGAATTAACTGTTTTGGAAGTAATAAATATTGTCAAGAAAGCATTGGCAATTTATAAGAGAAAAGAAAAGTAATTTATACAGGGTTAATCGTGAAAAAAAAAAGTATTTTCTGATTATTATTGAAATTTGGTGCATATAAAATTTAAATATGACACCTCCACTAGAAACTCCCTCAACGACTAGTCAGGTGCTTCCTGTGTTACAAATTGAACCAAATATCGCTATTACTTTGGACAATGTACCTATATATAATGGGCAAACGAAAATTAAAGATTTTATTCGGATCATAGATGATTGTGCTATTCTGGGAAAATGGAATGATTTGCAAATAGGTCAAATAATAGCGATTAAAATTACGAGGGATAGCGAAACAATTAATAGACGCAGATAGTAAATTACGAACTACTGGAAGTTGGGATGAGTTAAAGAAAGGGTTACAGGAACAATTTGGTATAACAAAAATTCCAGGACAAGATAAAAGAGAGTTATTAGAATGCCGTCAGAGAAAAGATGAAACATGCCGCCAGTATTTGGCACGATTAAAAGTTTGTGCTGCCAAAATTTTAATACTCACGGGAAATGACACTGTAGATAGAGTTATTTTACACAGACATGAGCAGGATATTATTACACAATTTGCATTAGAGGATTCTGATCCGGTTAGAAAAGAGTTTTATCTGCCAGTCCTGATACATTAAAAGAGGCTATTGAATTCGCTGAGAAAGAGGAAATAATTGAAAGTTTGACAAAACCGACAGATAGAAGTTTCAGGAATTTTAATTCAAATTCGCAAAATACTAATGTAGTAGTTTGTCATTATTGCCAAAAACCGGGACATACTATAAGAGATTGCAGAATGAAAAATGGTAATTTGCAATCAAGAAATGCAATAATATGTCAGTATTGTCAGAAACCCGGACATAATATAAGAGATTGTAGAATGAAAAATGGGAATTTGCAAAATAGGAGCCTAATTACATGTCAGCATTGTCAGAAATCTGGGCATGATATTAGAAATTGCCGAATGAAGAATAAAACCTGTTTCCGGTGCAATGAACAAGGGCACATGTCATTTGATTGTCAAAATGGTACGAGACAACGTTATGAAAATAGGAGGATTTAAACGATCATCCGGTTCTCGATCCGTCTTTGTCGAGAACCGCAAACAATCGTCAATAAATCAAAACGAAAGACATATGAGGCCAAATCAAACGATACTTACCTATACTTCAGGAGGCTCAAAGAAATGTTATTATGTTAGAGATTGCAGGAATTTTTCGAACTATTCTAATTGATACCGGTGCTGAAGTATCGTTGGCCAATTTAAGCATTACACACGGTATGAAAATTAATTACTGAAGTTAAATATTCATTGAAGGACGTCCAAGGAAATGTCATACCATATATAGGATCAGTAATTTTACCCATTCAATTGAATGAAAGAACGCAAATTGAACATGAATTTTTATTATTGATGCCAATCATTTGAGTACCGAAGTGATTTTGGGACTGGATTTTTACAAGAACATCAGGTTAAATTAGATTGGAAAGCAAATAAAATATTTTGAGAAAATGAAATTATTGACCTTCATACGGAACCGAAAAATATATATCAGACAGAAAATGATAAAGAAAAACTTACGTGGAAAAGAAAATTCGAAGATATGGAAAGGAAAATTGAAAGTATGAATAAGAGTTTGTTAGAATTAACCACTACAGTCAAGGGATGGATGGAAGGAAATTCCGAAGACAAGCTAGGTTCACCATGGGAGTCCAGAACAAATAGCAGAGTAATTGGAAATGGATTTTCATGCCATGAGACGAGGCCGGCGGCTCGAAAGAAAATTATGGAAAATTCAGGAAGTAGGGATCAAAAGGAAGGCTATGTTTAGAAGAAGAAAATACAGTTGAGAAAGAGAAAAATTGCGAAAACGAAGGAAAAATAATCGAAGAAATTGTCCAGAAAGAAGAAAAAATAGGAAAATAGAAACAGGTGTTACTGGTCAGAATGTGTACCAGAGAGAAGGAAAATTTTCAAAGCTTGAAAATAGGCAGAAAATTAATTCAGAAGAGAATGGGCTAGGTAACGCGGAAACCGGAGCGTCCTGTATATTAGGAAGGATTAAATGCAAGATAGTGCTATGATTTTGAAGGACATTCAAGGTGAAGGAGCCAGTTTATACAAGTATGACATACCTTCCACCAGTACAATGGAAAATCCAATGAACTCGGAAAGAAAGTCTCAAAGGAAGCACGAAGTCTGCAAAAGGAATCTGAAGAGTGGATTATTTTCATGTAATGAAAATCTACCTCCTAAAATATGGTAGCATGTCACGGAAAAGCGAAAACCTTGGCGAGAAAATAAATTGTTAAAAATACAAATTTGAGAGAAATTGAAAGTACTATACAGGGTGAAAGGAACCTGTCAGAGCAGGAAAGTATAAATAAAAAGGGATATGAAGTGAAGAATTCTAAAACACCTACTGAGTGTACAGAAATTAGGGAGCTAAAAGGAATAAAATGACAGAAAAGGAAGTCGAAGAAGAAATTTTCAAAACACCTACAGAGTGTACGAAAAATATGAGAAATTGCTAGAATACGAGGATGAGGATGAAATTTTAGAAACACCTACAGAGTGTTCGAAAAATATGGGAAAAAGTCAGGAAATAATGAGAAAACTCATGATACTTATACAGAGGGTACGAAATTATGGAAGATAACGAGTCATGTAGTTCAAGAAAAATTATTAAGAGTAGATGAGAGGAAATTTTCGAAGGATAGTTTAATAGAAAAAGAAAATTCGCCTAAGGAGAACCTTTTCTGCCAAGATGTTAGAGTCGACAAAATATCTCGGAAAGACGGAAAACGAAAAAAATACCATTCCTACTAAAATAATTACGAGACAGGGATTTATTTGTCTAAGGACATGATCTTGCCTCCTAGGACTATGACTGTTGTTATGGCTAAGGCTCAAAATATTTTTGCCGTCCGATAATGTGGTTTTGAAGATAATGAAGCCATAAGTGGATTAGTAGTAGCTAGATCGATAGGTAAGAATAGGAAGGATATTCCTATACGAATAATAAATGTTTTAGAGAACTTTATTGATACCCAGAAAACATGTGATTGCCAACGGATTTGCAGCAACACAGATGAGGAAAAGAAGTGATTGATAAAGGAAAAAAAATTAGACAATGAAATTCAGGATGAAAACATAATTTTGCAACAATTGCATTTGGATGATCAAAAGGACATTGGTCAAATTAAATTGGCGGAACTTATAAAAAATATATAGATATATTCAAAGCACCTAGTCAGAAATTGAGTAGTACCCATTTAGTGAAACATAGAATAATCACGGAAGATGTTCTTCCATTACCAAGAGGCCTTATAGAATTCCTTTCAGAGACGAAAGCAATGGATAAAGAAATCAAGGAATTATTAGAAAATGATATAATAGTAGAATCTGCCAGTCCATGGAGTTTCCCAGCAATCTTAATTGAAAAAAAATTGCATCCAGGTGACAGAGCCACAAATTTAAGTTACGTATCGACTATAGAGAATTGAATGCTATAACAAAAACGGATTTTTATCCTTTACACTCATTTAAGACACTTTGGAGAGATTAAATGGTACAGAATTATACAGTGTGATGGATTTAGCAAGTGGATATTTCCAAATCGAGTTAGATGAACGTGACCGAGAAAAAAGTGCTTTTTCTACTCCAAATGGACATTACGAATTTAAAAAAATGCCCCAGGGTTTGAAGAACTCCCCAGCCAGCTTTCAGAGGTTTATGACCCTTACTTTCGCTGACATTACTGGAAAAGAATGCCTAATATACCTAGATGACATCATAGTATTCAGTGGTCCCAATGTTGATGAGCACCTAGATAGATTGCGTCATGTGTTCGATAAAATGAGAGACAGCAATTTAAAATTCAAGCCAACTAAATGTCATTTCATGAAACCCGAAGCCAAGTACTTAGGGCACATTGTTTCTGGAAAAGGATGTCAAACAGATCCTGAAAAAACTCAAGTAGTTAAGAATTACCCCCAACCTAAATGTGTGAGAGAAATAAGAGCTTTTCTTGGATTGTGTGGCTTTTACAGAAAGTTTGTCCAGAATTTTTCAAAACTTTCACAACCGCTCATCAAATTAACTAAGAAAGATGTGAAATTTCATTGGGGAGCTGAACAGCAGCAAGCATTTGACACCTTAAAAGAAGCTTTAATAACACCGCCTATTTTGAAATATCCTGATTTTTCAAGACCTTTTATAGTTACCACTGATGCGAGTGCATCCGCCATTTCAGGAATTTTAAG
This sequence comes from Gonioctena quinquepunctata, assembly GCA_018342105.1. Taxonomy (NCBI): domain Eukaryota; kingdom Metazoa; phylum Arthropoda; class Insecta; order Coleoptera; family Chrysomelidae; genus Gonioctena; species Gonioctena quinquepunctata. Next base: position 161,111 of record JAFIRS010002140.1, read on the forward strand.
TCAAGATTACTCAGGATTTGAACACCCTATATGCTATTCTAGTAGAACACTGAATGCAGCTGAAACTCGTTATCTACTATTGAGAGAGAATGCCAAAGCAGTAATTTGGGCAGTAAAGAAATATAGATGTTATTTAATTGGCACTCATTTTACTATTATTACTGATCATCGTCCATTAATATACTTATTATCGATTAGGATCCTAGTAGTCGATTAGCTAAGTGGGAATGACCTTGTTGGAATATTCGTTTACTATCAAATATCGTAGGGGAAAAGACAACAGCAACTCTGACGCGCTTACTCGTTTACGAGTGTCTAAAAGATGAACCAGTAAGTGATAAAAAGAAACTCATGTTAGACAAATATGTGCTATAAATAAAGAGGTGGAAATTATAGAACCTATTATAGATACAGTATGGAGTTTAGAAGACATTCAGCAGTTACAGAAAATGACCATAAAATCTCTGAAATAATTGATTCATTATCCGAAGATGATTCAAATTTTATGTAAACAATCAGGTGTTATATATCAAGAGAAAGGCTGACGAACGGAAGGATAAAATATACGCACCTCAAGTTATGAGAAAACAAATATTGAAATTATACCATGATAATATATTTTTTGTCATGGGGTCAACAAAACATTATGGGCCATACAAAAAGAATTTTTTTTGGCCGAATATGAAAAGACGTGGAAAATTATATAAATAATTGCCATTCATGTAATATACACAAATCTTCTAAAGTAAGCCGACAGAATTACAGAGGATGCCAATACCAGAGACCGTATTTGAATTGGTAGCCATAGATATAGTAGGGCCTTTGAATACTACATATAAAGGAAACAAATATATTCTCACTATAATTGATCACCTAACTAGATATGCAGAACCATTCCAATTCCAAATATAACTGTAGAAACTGTGGCAAAAAGGGTTTGTAGAAAATATTATTGTGAGATATGGGCCCGAGATATTTACTGAGTGATCGTGGTTCCCAATTTTTATCGGCGTTGTTTTTGGAAATTTGCACCATCTTGAAAATTAAAGCTAAACACTACAGCTTATCATCCAGCTACGAATGGAGTATTAGAACGTTTTTCATGGACATTTGAAAACCACTCTATCACACTTAGTGACAGAACATAAGTCTGAATGGGATGACCAACTACCTTTTTCGCTTCTAGCAATTAGAAATCAAATACATACTTCGACCAGAGAAAGTCCATTTTTTTAATGTATGGCAGGGATATGATATTGCCCCATCAAATTACATTGCAGCCACCCCGTATAAGATATGATACCCATGAAGATTATGCTTCTGAAATGTGCAAAGAATGCAACTGGCACATTCAAACGCTAGAAAATTGTTAGAAATTTCGGCAGCCACTTTAAACAGAAAGAAAACAAGAAAACAAATTAAGAGAATTCGCAATGGATCTCTAGTATATCTAAAAACTCCACCGAAAGTTTCAGCCCGAAAAGCACTTTCTAAGACTCTTTACCAAAATACGATGGACCCTACAGGGTGTTGAAAAGTTATCCCCTGTAAATTTTGAAATACAATTAGTGGGAAAAATCAAGAAACAGGTAGTTCACGCAAATAGACTGAAGCCATATAAAGGTGAAGATTTATATAAGAAGAAAGAAAAAGTTGAAGATGATACCAAAAAAGCTGAAAAAATAGCTGAAGAGGAACCAAACGATGACGAAACGTCGGAACTTGCTTATGTATTAACTCCTGAAGAGTTTGAAAAGCAGTCAAAATTTCATAAGGCCGAAGCTCAAGGTAATATTAAAGAAAAAATTACACATTCTTCAGTAGAAGAAAATACTTCAGAATCAGAATTGCAAGTAGAATTAAACCCCGTGGAAGGTTTAGAAATTAATTAAGTTTAAAGAAAGGAATAGAATATTTTCTTTAGATTGAAGTTTAATCAAAAATAGAGTAAATGAAAAAAAAAAGAGATCAGAAACTAAAGATATATGGTTGTTTGGAAAAAGGTAACTAAGGAATTAAAATTTTAGCAATAAAGAATCTGAATATAGCAAATTAGATGTAACGTAAGTAAACTCAAAAAGGTAATCGAATTTGAGGTTAATAGTAGCATAAGAATGAAAAAAATAAAAAAATGAATATTTTCATAAAGAATTAAGGTAGATAAATTATTATAAATGAGTAAAGAATGAATGAAAATTTATTTAGGCCTGTTACGCAGTATTGACAAGAGTTGAAATAACTGCAACTACAAATTGCAGAAATCGCCCTGTATTTAGCAAACCGAAATTTCTTGAAAACGGTTTCATTAACCTTCGTAAATTGTACGGAAAAAGATAATGAATTCGTTTGGAATTATAGTGTTTAAATATTTTGTCAACTAAACACTTGTGAACGTTAGCAGGTGGAACAGATGTGGTTTATTTTAAGATTCGAGGGTTAAATGCCTTTTTAGACTTGAGAAATCTATTAACCAGTGGCTTCCTGATATGTAGTCAGATAGCTGAACATTTTTGGAATTGGAGCATAATTGCAGAAACCCGTATTGAAAATTGTTTTACATTATTAAAATGTAATACGCCAAAAAGGCATTCGTTCATAGAAAAAATCATCAACATATATATCAAATGAATTGATCATAGCTCTCATATAAACTATGACTCAGAAAAAGTTAACAAGGAAAACTTAGTTGTATGGAAGAGAAAGACTTATGAAACTCTACATTAAAATATATATCAAATGTAAAAATAAAAATGAAAGGTGCGAGAACTTTGTGAAATAATAAGTGAACGCTGTAATAACCAATAAAAAAAGATCAGAGACTTTAGCATTACCGGAAAAAAATTAGTGAATCGGAACAATATGCGCGAAATTGACTCAGTTAAAATTAATTGATAAACATATGTGTATAAATTAAATTACCTGTTTCAAGTAAATAGCCATGGACATGGTGTTTGAAGTATTCCAGTGCATTCGAAGAATTTTGGTACCAGGAAGCAGTTATTGTTGAAGTCTGTCAACAATTTGATGACTGATGTGAATTTGGGGAAGTTTGGTATCCACCAAACTGATGACAGCTCATTTAGCCTACAGCATTTTGTATTTTAACAAATACCAGGCTGAATATATCAAGTTATTAGCCACCAGAGGGATAGAAGACTGCGATTGTATCCATTATATGGTGGAAGGAAACAAAGCACTGTTTCTAACACTAAACGATACACAATATTCACAAAAACTAGCACTCGAATTTCCGACTGCGATATATGTAGCGAAGTTGAAGGGCCGACCGACTACCTAACAGATGGGCAGCCACTACGAACTACCCGCTATTTCTCCATCAAAACATTCCAGATTTCCATGATCGACACAAAAATCAAATCTTTTCATGGGTTCTAGTTAAAGGTTTCCAGATGTTGAGAACCGTGAAGATTTCGAGTATCAGGTCAATCCATAGGCGGCGACAATCAGCAGAGAGGGTTTATATCGCATTAAGTATTGATTGCTGGTAATGATTATTATTGATGTTTTTATACACAAAAATGATTGTAATTGCATGTTAGGTTAAGTAAATCTTAAACTTTTAGTATACTTTTGAACCATGGAAATTGATGGTCATTTTATTATTGATATGGATGATATTTCCATATGATTACTGTATGTGCATGATAGTTTAAGAAAATTCAAATGTTTTAAAATTGATAGAAACTGATGTTACATTCGGGAAGTTAATTATATTATTATCGAAATTTAAAATTATGAAAAATTTGAGGCTAGATGTGACTATCAGAATTAAGCAGAAAAGGAAACTATTTAACCTATAGATTGAATATCTATAATAATTGTATTATACTAAATGATTAAGTGTTAAAATTAATCATTTAGCTTGAGAATGGGGAGGAATGTCATGATCTGCTTATAGAGCTTGGAAAAGAAATATGATTCGAAAGAATATATTCATTTAGAACGTTCACCTGTAACCTATTGAAATTCAGTATTCAAATATAACTTCGTATTACGTAAAAATTATTCTATCCTAACGAATATTGAACTCGATGAAATCAGACATTTTTAAAAATAATTTCATGTAACTATGCGTGAGACTAATTTATTTATAAACCACATGTGGAAGGCCCTGAAGTTGAAACCAGGGTTCACAAACATGGATGTACCATTAAAATAGTATCTAATTATGAGTTCATCAGAAAAATAGATTCTCTATTTATAAACGACCCTAGCTAAGAAGTCATACGGCTGCATAGACAATGTAATAATTATATTTAAAAATAACACGAAGCCAATTGGTCATCATACAGTCGGTTATAGTTTCTCTATATGTGGTAAAACGAGGATATATAAAGAGTTGGAACTATTCCATTCGGATTCCATTCGGGTATTCATTACAAGTCAGTATGTAATTTAAATTGCACCTTTTGATCAGATAATGTTTTAGTCAAATAGATAAAGACTTTTCTACTTCAAGTTAATCAGATGAAGCCAAGTCTCAAGGCACCAGTCAATAGAACTCACACCGATGAGTTTCTAAAAGTATTAGCATACATTGATATGTAATTAGAAGAATTCATCCGACTTCATCATTGTTCCAGTAGTAAATCAAATTAATAAATTACTTATCGGGCTTTCTCCAGATTAAATAACGGAATTGATTTTAGTGAAGTGAACATCGTGTCTATTACAGGGTGAGACTATATATTTTTCTCTTTGATATATTGGGTACCAGGCTTTATAAAATGTACATTTTCCTCCCATTCATACTTTAAATTCAGAAATATGTATAAAATGATTAATACTATCCATTGATTATAGTGGCTTGTTTCAGAAATATGTATAAAATGATTAATACTATCCATTGATTTTTATTGAAAATTTTGCTATTATGTTTTAAAGTCCTACAACATACTAAAGATGTTGTCCATTGAAGAAAAACAATTACAATGTTAATTGTTTTAATCCAGAGAATTGATTTAAGTATTTTAGATTTGTGAACTTTGATAAATACAATTTTACAATATACTGATAACGCAGGAAATAAGTATTAGAATATATTACTATGATTGATTTATCTACTTTGATTATTGCTATGATTTTATTGCTATTTTTACATTCATATTTTCTGGTGAATTTATATACAATGGGTTTATACGATTTGTTGATTAATGGTTTTGTGTATTGTTTCGAATATTGATTTTAATTATATCTTTTAAATTTACAACCATATTATTATTTCATCTGTTTTGATAGCTTGAGGTATGACTGAGTACATAGATTAAACGAACCTCGATCATATATTTGAAGGAATTACTTGGATTTGACCGCTCTCTAAGTACATTCTTTGTGTCAATGTTTAGTTGCACAAACTTCAGTATAGAACCTCTAATGACTTTTTGTAAGACACACTCTTGTACTGTCAATAGTGTGAAAAAGATTTAGTATTGAGTAGAGTGCATACAAATAATACCAGTATAGTTAGACATCAATTGATGGTATTTGTAAAATCCTTCTATTGGATTTTCTAGAGTGTTTCTTCAATAAAGGTTACTGTGAGGTTCGACAAACACTTGGGTTTTCGGAGTGGTGTGGGTATTCATAACACTCTGTATATATTCAGGTTTTAACAATAACTGGTCAGTGGTGGGGTCTTTAGAGTCTCCCCATATATCAGGTTATAACACTATGCACTAATAAAAGTAAAAGTAACTGAAGTAAATATTGAAATATTCATACATCCATGTTGATAAAAACCTACTTTAAAATATATAAAATTCAGGTTATAAAAAAAACACAAGAAACAATTATTAACCTAAGAGTACAATTATTAATTGATATGTGAACATTATTATGATCATATCTACAGTGTATATAAAACGGGAGGTAATTTATGTAAAATCATCAAGTGGTTTATTATAGAAGTATGCACAATGGAATATAATATATAATAGTAATAATAATGTTCACCTACCAAGAATACATGTATGTGGTGAAAGTTTACAGGAATATAACCTATAGTAAAAAAACAAAAATCCCATAGAAACTCAGGGTTGTCCATGGGAGTCCGGTATGTATACCATATAATTATTCCTTATATATGTATAACTGAATTAATACTTTATTCTCTAACATTATTTCTACTCCATTCTAATTATACTGCACATTGTTCATCTACAATTCAGAAAAACATGTATAAAGTTTTCTGTAATACTTCGAATGTTTTGATGTAATATATTGAAACATATTTCACGATCTATCTCACTGTTGAGATTATTATAGTAAGATCTATTCTCAAATTCAACAGTATCAACTGGTAAGTAATTGCAATCTCTAATGATTGGATCCATGGTTTACTTGCAAAAATGGGGAGGATGGATTAGGTTAAATTGTGTACTTTCTATGAATTATTTTATGAATATAGTTGAGGAAATATTGTATACTGATAATACATTAGAGTAATGAAGTAGAGAGTGAATACATTAGAACGTAGAATTTAGCACTAATAAGAATTTATTTAGTTCTGTCTTGTTTGAGTAGTGAACTAACTGAACGAAGTTTTCTAGGATGGTTTTCTACTTGCATTCCTATTTTTGTTTCGATATAAGTTGGTTTCGGGGTGATTACTTGCTTGTTTTCCTTGATGACTAGGGATTGCTGGGCAGGAGTGTGGTGCTCTGTATTCTGCACTTTGTCCAAGTACGTTGGAGTGGATTTGGCGCTTTCCCCTCTCTTTCATGTAATAGAGTCCTCCTCTGCTTCTGTAGCTTGTATTTCGGAAAGTTCTTCAGGCATATAGACTAGATCTACCAATATCAATTTGTTTCCTTTGATGAACCAGTTCTTATAGCGTTAACTCTTTATTTCACTAGTAAGATGATGTTTCAATATTTTGTACTGCTCTCTCTGGGTGGGGGTTAGATCATTTCCAATTGAGATGTTTAGGCCTTTGAGTTTTTTGCAGTTTTTCAGGATCGTTTTTTTCTTGAGATGAGATGTTAGTTCGAATTTTAGTGGAGCTGTTTCAGTCTTGCTTAGAGAGTAAAAGTTGTTGATATCACGTTCTTGTAATTCAACCCCAGTAAGTGATGTGATTTGATCACAAATAAATTCCAATGTGATTTCTACAGGGTACTTTCTGAAGCCAATAATAATTAAGTTATTATTTCTGCTATTTCGCTCCGGAGTTTCTTTTTTTGCTTTGAGTAAATGGTTATCCGCTTCTAATTGTCGAACTTTGTGATTATGTTCTTCAAATTTCTAGTCACTTCTAGTCCTCTGGATTTCCTCTAGAATCTTTCCCAACGTTGGTTCACTCATTCTAGTAATTGCGGAATAATTCAACTGTTGTGTATAGCTATCTTTAGATAGGTGTATCTGGAGTGTATCGGCCGACAAAAAGTGTGAACTTTTTTTGTAGGCAGCTGCTATATGTTAATATCGATTTCGGTGAGGTTTTGATGCTTTATCAAACTTATCTATTGTTTACTTGTTATGATCGACTCACTTTTTCATGTGTTGTATCCTTGTAATATTACATACCGATGATCACTTTCACATTTATTTTTGTCCCTTGTTGCACACTGTTTTGAGGGGTTTTACACAGAGAGAAGTATTTCGATATGGCACAGAAAAAGGCAAACACACACATATTCAATAAATATAAACATATATATATATATATATATATATATATATATATATATATATATATATAATATATATATATATATATATATATATATAAATATATATATATATATATATATATATATATATATATATATAAATATAAATATATATATATATATATATATATATATATAAATATTTCAATAGGAAAAAAGAAATAATTTCATAACCAAAAATTTCAACAGGAAAAAAAAATAATTTCATAAAAAAACCACAAAAATAATAATCACTTAATAGTTAGTAGTTCATGAGATATTGTTTTCACATATTTTTGAGATTCTATTTCCTTTATGAAGCCTCTGTATAATATTGATAGGTAAAAATATACAAATACTATGATGCAATCATTTTCATACATTGTCAAAATGATTACAACCTATAATTGTTCAAAATACAACAAAAAAGTCTAGATTCACAAAATCATTCTGAATTAAATGTGATCAACAGAATTATAAGCTTGAAACATACAGTATATGAAATTGTATCTAACTAAAAATAGCCAATGGGAGAACAACAAACTTCTTGATGACTTCAGCCAATCAGGAAACAGTATGGTCAGATGTAAGATTTGAAATTGTGAAAAAATAAAAACTGTGAAATGTCAAAGACAATTATCATCAAATATTGTATATAGTTTATAAGAACAGTGAAATATAATAGTTCATAAGTTTTTTCAAATAACCCAAAAGGGTGATGATGTGACAAGAAAGTGCGCGAGTTTGAAAAATCAAATAAACTGGACAAAAGAGAATGGTATTCAGGGAATAAAAAAAAACAAAGCCAGAGGGAGATTAAATTTTTTTTAAAAAGAACGCCACGTACAAAATTTTAGGAGAGATTCCTTTCAAGATTTTCACGAATACAAGGAATTTTGTCTATAATAATAAACTAACCAATTCAACCTCAAGAAAATTTCGACACAAATAAATAGGAAAGAACAAGAATACCTTTTATGTACTCCACATAAAACTGTTTTCAAGCTGATTTCTGGGATTTGTATGGTTCCTTTTGTAATGGAGAGTCCCTGAGAGCAGTAGATTGAAAAAGGATTTCATATTATTGGCATATATTGTAACAGCGACAGTTCCAGCTCCAGGTACAAACTTTTTAGTGCACATCACAAACTGAATCACTTCACAACATAACTCGTCTATCTGAAGAACTCCATTTCATTTTGGGTATTGAACTATAAAAAAATTCCTCCAACCTCAATGAAAAGTGAGGTTATGTATACTGTATACCTCACTGTTCCTCATTATTGTCTATGAAAATCTGTCAATTGATCATGGTATAAGTTATCCATCTCAGGCCAGGCAAATATAAGTTTTCCTGAATAAAGGAAATAATTGTTTTTGACAGGTTGTTGTTTATTTTCCACAATGATCCGCAATCTTACTTATAAACACTGAATTGAAATAGACATCAAGACAGGGCAGTGGCTCTATTGCTAGGACCGGCTATCTGAGACGAAAGGCGTACCAACTGAGTTTAGTCGTGGTAAGAAAGGGTAATAACAATTGGCAGTAACGTGACGAGAAAACAGTGACGTTAGCAATTATTATTACATTACAATATATATATATATATATATATATATATATATATATATAATATATATATATATATATATATATATATATATATATATATATATATATTTCCATGACTGTAATTATGTCAATACGCTGTCAAAAGTACTCTCCCCCCCTCTTATTTTTGGAACGATTATACATAAACAAGTGAAATTTGGAAACTGAATATTAAAGGTTGTAAACTTCCCTACTAGCGATGATAGATGACGAAATCGTCAAAGATGACGTCACAAGGCCATTGTGACCAATAATTTTGGCAAGCGATACCTCTTTTAAAAGGTATCGAAAAAACCTATTCAATGATACTAATTTCGTTTGTGTTCATGGCAGTTTTGATGGCTCATTAGTAAACATTAAAATTTGAATTACATTCAGTTACATATTAACGAATCAGTACCTACTCAAAGGAATTGTTCGAAGTGACCTCCATTTACTTCCTGACAGTGGAATATCCTATTATTAAACTCTTCTCGTACTTTTGCAAATGTGTCTGTGGAAACAGCCTCACATTCTGCAACAATACGTTGTTTTAAAACGTCAATGTCAGGTTCAGTCGCGTAAACCTTCGATTTAAGGTACCCCCATAGAAAAAAATCCAAAGATGTGAGGTTTGGTGATCGAGCTGGCCATTCCGTTGAATCTCGTCGTCCAATTCATCTACCACGATACTCTTCATCCGAATACCGTCTTAGTGCACCGTTATAGTGTGGAGGAGCACCATCCTGTTGGAATGTTATTTCCAAATTGCCGAATCCATCTGGATTATCTTCCAAAATTTCAAGGATCAACGGTTCTATTGCGTTTTGTAACAGCTCCAGATAAACCTCACCAGTTAAATTAGTATTTAAAAAAAGAGGCCCAACGATGTGGTTTCCCAGGATACCTGCCCAAACATTCACCTTCTGGGGAAATTGGGTATGCGTTTCACGAAACAGGTGAGGATTTGCGCCACACCAATACCTCACATTCTGTGTATTTACATTTCCATCTAGATAGAAAGTACTTTCGTCACTAGAACAAATTGTTTTGACATAGTCTGGCTGTTGGTTAATTTTAGTTTCCATATTTTCACAAAATTCTAGTCTTCGGTCTGGGTCGTCGTCTGAGAGTTGATGAACCATTTTTAATTTGTATGGATGAAATTTGTTGTTTTCAACACCCTGTATACTGTACTTCGACTGACTTCACAGGTGGATGCAACGTGAGTTGTTGAAGGAGTAGGATTAACTATTACTTCTGCCATTATATCAATTTTTTTCTCATCAGAAATTTGTGGTCTGCCAGATCGTTTCGCATCATTAATACTTCCCGTTATTTCATACTTACGAAGAAACTACCTTAAATAAGTCCTCGAAACGGGGCGATCGGGAAACCTCCCATTAAAAATGCGTTCTGCTTCATGAATTATTTTGTCCAGTTTCACCAAGAATTAGGATCGCTGCTACTTTATCACCTAAAGCACGTACCATTTCGCTTCTTGAAGCACTTGAACGTTCGGCTCACAACAGTTCAACAAATTATTAAAATGTACAAAAATATTAAAAAAACCAAAGGCTTCTAAAACAGTTAAACGTTTGATCAACAATACACAAATTATTAAATGTACAAAATCTTGGACAATTACAAAAACGTCAGCATATTTGACAACTATCCAGAGGCGGAGCTTGAATTTTGAATTTTTGTATTAACTGATTTAATTCATCACAGCTTTGCGTTTTTTAAAAGCGAGTTGCCAAAACTGCCATGAACACAAACAAAATTAGTATCATTGAATAGATTTTTTCGATGCCTTTCAAAAGAGGTGTCGCTTGCCGTAGGGTTCCATTTGAAGTTATTGGTCACAATGGCCTTGTGACGTCATCTTTGACGATTTTGTCATCTATCATCACTAGTAGGGAAGTTTACAATCTTCAATATTCAGTTTCCATATTTCACTTGTTTATGTATAATCGTTCCAAAAATAAGAGGAGGGGAGGGGACTTTTGAAAAGCACTGTATAGAGCAAACAATATTGAAGAGTTCATTTGATTTCATCAACAGTAATCGATCACAATTTTCTGTTCTTTGGTACAGCTAGTAGTTGTGGAGCTCAAAAAAGTCTAACAAATGACATATATCGGTATTAATATATTTGAGAATATGATTCAATCTGCCAAAAGCTGCCATTTCGGAACTACGGAACCGATGTTGCTCATCTCCAAGCTTTTTTCGAAAAATAATATTAGGAGGTGATATAAGCTGAAAATTCTTTCAGATTAGTGATCAGGACGTCAAATTCATCCGCATTTCATTTTTACCCAAAAAAATTTCTGCACTGAAAAGTCCGAATTGGCCCCTACATCATGTCAACGTTCCCGTATCTTCAGTTATTATTGAAGTGGAATCCTCGAACTTCATTGAGTGAGTAAAAATTGTAGCATTGCAGAAAAAAAATTGAATAAAAAAAAACATGCTTGAGCAGGAATCAAACCTGCGACCTTTGGATCTTATGTCCATAATCTAACTATCTGAGCTATCGAGGACACAGGTTTCGCAAATAGCGCTTTTTTCTCGAATATAATGTTGTTGTGGGTATGAATCATGGAAGTGAGGGATCTCGTGTACTATCAGTGGCCATCAAGATCAATTTTACCTTTTTCTAGCGTCGTCATGGATCGACGGCTCCAGTCAAGGGTCAGGTGCTGATTTCCGACCTCCGAACAAAGTTGCAAAATATAAATAAAAACCGTTATTTTCGAAACGCAGTACCCAGATGGTTAGAGTATGAACTAGAGATCCAAAGGTTGCAGGTTCGGTTCCTGCTCGAGGAATTTCTTGAATTCGAAAATTTGTCAGCAGTGCCACAGTTTTCATTTACTTATATATATTCACAGACGCTATAATTATCCTACTTGAACTTTAATGTCCGTTAGAGATTTCACAGATGATCATCCAGACGTCAACCTGAGTAACATATACTGCACCCAGAGGTGGAGAGGAGACCCGGAAAATAATATAAGGATGCGAGTTGGCCTGAAAATTCTCATATCTCTTGGGAATTTCGCGTTTATCCCCAGTTATTGGACTACAATTATGCAATTCCAAGATTATTCGAGATACATTTTTGTCAAAGAACGACCATTTGCCTGGTCATTTTTATTATTTTTCCACTTTCGGAGTACGAATATCCATTTTTATTTCGTGAAGACCAACTTTGAAGAAAGAATAATCATGAAATGAGTTAGGGGACAAGTGATATTTTGATTATCCAGTTGATTATAGTAAATATATGTTTTTCTGTTAGGGTGTCATTGACATATGCCCTCTTGACACATAATATCCATTCATATCCACCCGTAAACAAGCAAAAAATCAACAAACATCATGATCTATTGAATTTAATGTTTGTTTTCAGGATCATACATGCAATTGTTTTTTCAATAATTCATTACTTTTCTCAAAATTAACAGTTCCATGGTCCTTGCTGTGCAGTGTATATGCCGTTAACAAATCCATAAAGTCCATCCCGGCTTTTCTAGCAATACACAGATGTTTTAGAATTCTATATCAAGAATTACGGAAGTGTTTGAATATCTCAGAATTTTCTCCTTATCTCGCCTCCCAACATAATTTCTGGTAGAAATCGATTGAGTAGTGTATATTACTCAGGTAGACGTCAATGAATTCTCAGACTCATCTTCAAAATATCAAAAAATATTCCAAATTTCAGAACTCTCATTCAATAATGAGGAAAGATATAGGTAATAAATCATGAAGTCGAGACGTCCACAATCTATCTGAAATCAATCAAATATGTTCAGTTCTTAAAATGAAAATCACTGACAAGTGGATCAGTTGAATAGTACAATCTGTTTTATCCCAGAGAATATCGGGAGGTATTTCGTAGCGAGTTTAAATGATAAAAATCAAATTGATCAGCATCTGGTGAATCAACCGGAGTGTTATTATAATATGCAACAATATTCATTTTATTTCAAGTCAACCCATTTATTTTCTCTTAAAAAAATTGTGAATATTTTTGAGCCGTTGAAATTTTCATTCAATATCCCAGATCACATTATTATTTCGATAGGTAATGGGGTTTTGTGATTCACACATGGAAAGTCATTATTAGCCTCCCCGCTGGGAAATCCCCCATACAATCAAAAAGAAATGGAAAGAAATGCAATGAACTAGTAACAATCTGATAAGGGTTGTTAACACCCATTACAAACTCGATGAGTATTGTTCAAGTCAAGTTGATTTGATCAAAAACGCAAGGTTTATTATTATACTGGTTTGGAACATATGACAATCGTGACCGCATACCTGCTATACCGCATTCTGAGAAAAGGGCATCCACGGTCTAACTACTCCATGGTTCGACACATGTTTTATCGACAATTAGTGTAGAAGTATGTCGTGACAAATTTGATACAATCGATGAGCAGAACAAAAGTGAACGTCCATAACTAGCAGAACATGTCGATTACGAGAATAAAGGCCAACATAAGGTCCGATATGTTGACAAGAAAACGATTTCAATTTTAATTGTATTTTTGAGAATCGACACGCGATGTGTCGACTTCGTTATCGTGCCAAACGAAAGGAGAACGGGTGTTTTATATTCAATTGGAATATTCCTCGCATAACCATTCAATGTTATTTTTCAGGATCCCATTTGATTGAATGATATGTTTCACCTAATCGAAATAATGCAACTATTATATTTTGACTCGTGAGAATATATAGATGAAGACACTGTAGGAAATATATTCACGGTTACTGATTGCCAATTGCAGAGCGGTAGTAATTTCTTTTTTACTTCTGGGGTTCTTGAAAAAATTATCGAAATTCAGAATGAATTGGAGTTAGGCAAGTTTGTAACCATAAATGGTTAGAAACAGCATGTATATGCATGATCATACATATATATTTGCAATAAGAGACAGAAATCTGTAACATTCTTGATAGCCAGCTGACTACAAAAATCTATCTATTCATCTATCAACCACCTTCTACAAAGATGTCACAATCAATGAGGACAAATCGAAGGCAAAAAGGGAGTATCACCAATGTTTACGCCAAGAGTTGAAACAGCGCATAGACAAAGGTGAGATCGATTCAACCATAAAATATATAGAAGGTATTCAAAAAATTATAACCCAAACCAAGAATCACCCATTTTCATCCCAAAGCAACATAGTTATGCAGATAGACAACATTCCAGAAAATAGAATAGGTAAAATAATTGTCCGACGAAACGAATTAGAAAAATAATTCCAGGTTATTCTATTATTCATAATAACTCAGTTGACTTCTATAATCTAGATTACTATCGTTTCGGACGTCCATCGTCTTGATGTATTTGAAAGGTTTTCACGACGTTTCGAATGCTTGTATCTGCAACCGTCTTCAGGTGAATACTGACAAGTTTAGGTGCTACTAACCAATTTATATGACTGTCGTCGCAATGATGCTAGCAATTCCGCCATGTGCAGCAGTGCGTGTGTGGTGGTGCGTGAAGTTTCGCGCCTCTGCAGCTCGCCAGAAAGAGCAATCAGGGGTTTCCATACGTTCTTGATCTCAACGCTTGGTTGACTAAAGGAGTTATTGGCTTCGATGTAGGCGGCCTCTTTGAACTTTCGTTTGAACCAATGCTCCGCTCTATGTAGAACACTTGCGTCGTCCCATGAAACTCGATGGTGCTCAGTCCAGGCGTGGTCAGCGATTCCCGATTTTGATGTTTCTTCACGTTGAGTCCATTTCTTGTGCTCATCCAATCTTACCGATAACGGTCTCTTTGTCTCTCCTATGTAGGAATCTCCGCATTCACATAGAACTTCATAAATGCAATTCTTACTGATTTCATTTTTGTTGTCAGGTTTGGTCTTGGTCAGGAAACTTCGTAAAGTACTGCCGGATTGGAAGCAGCTCTTGATGTTGAACTTGTTTCCGATCCTTCTGATCTTCTCGGAGACACCTCTGATGTACGGAAGGTAGATCACTGTGCTTTGTTGTTGCTCTTCAGATGTCTTCGTTCTCCGGAGTTGTTTCAATACTTCTTCTGAGAGTTTCTTGGGATATCCATTCAGGTGGAGGTCCTATCTGATGTGGTTCAATTAGGCATCTAGTGACTCCCCGTCGTTGCATATGTGCGTCGCTCTCTCCACCAATGTTCTCACGATCCCTCTCTTCATCGAACTCGGATGGTTGGAGCTGTAACTGAGGTACTGCCCCGTATGTGTCTTCTTTCTGTAGACGGAGGTGCGAAGTTCATCGCCTATTCTCTCAAAGTTCACATCGAGGAGGGGTGAGGCACTGTTGGTTTCCATCTCCATCGTGAACTTGATCGAATCCCTGATTCTGTTAATTCCTGAGAAGAAATCCTGGAGATGTTCGTCTCCGTGATTCCATACAATGAAGGTGTCATCCACGTACCTCTACCACAGATTCAACTTCACAAAAGATTGGAATATGTTCAACTCTAGGTAATTCATTACGAAGCATAGTTACATCAAATATCATGTGATCGTTGATGCCATAATAACTCTTGTTTTTTTCTCAATACTTTTATATTATTAATAGTCGAAGCGCTGTTTTGCAAAATCATAAAACTGCTGGTACAATTTCCACTGATATCCATATGATCTGATGAAATCCACATACTCATGTGATATATCATATTGATTGATTTCATCAAGAATATTGACAGGATCCTCAGCCTGAAATATGACATTCCTAAATTGCGGTAATTTGGTAACATAATTTGACGAATTTTTATAGAATTCACTGTGATATCTCCTGTACGTATTTGTATTTTATTTTATGCATTTTTCATATGAATTATTTTCATTGTCTCTGCTTTTCTGAGTTCAAAGAAACTTTTTGAATACCCATTCAAAAAAACTAGAATTTTGTCATTTAAAGAAAATAATAATTTCAATTTGCATTGTCTTCCACATGAGAAATAGGACGTCCTGTATACCATTCAATTGTTGAAGATTGTATGTCATACTGTTGAAAGGCTTCCGACATGCTAGAATTCTCATGTTAGGAATAATGATTTGAAATAATCTGAATATTTTTATATCAGTATGTCTTCAACGCCAATGTTATTTTTGGATGTGTAGCAATATGGAGTACACAACAGTAAATTGAATCAATTTACTCTTTTGTCAACGGCTGGTTCAAAATACACGAGAGATGTAAACAAAATGTTGAGGTGGACTCACTCACACTCGTCGTCTGTGTCATAAAACGGTGATCGTTTTGGCGTCGACTTGTTTACAGCGCCACGACGCTAACCAAAGACACACGTGTCACTTTTCATAAACAAATCGTGACGGCAATCAACAGTCCATCTCGACAAAAATTCCTACTTTGAACGACAATTACACTATTTATAGCTCCAACCATAATATTTGGCTTTGCTCAGGCACACTCCTGCCATGTGGTTCATTTCTAAATTATTTTACTGCACCATATTTTTATAAGCTTTTATTTTTCACGTGATAGTTTGGTATGATTCGCTTCATTGATATTTGGCTAATTTCCACTTATATGCAATTGACTTGAAATTTGGCATGTACCTATAGTCAGGGTGAAAACATTCAAGTTGCGGCTCCAAAATGGCGAACATGTTTGGTGTTTGATTATGAATTATAATACGAGGGTTTGTTAGTCAGATATTATGACTTATTGTCGAAATTCAACAGTTGAATATGGTGGTTCTAGTATGGCTTACGGGTTTGATAACTCATAGCCCAATCTATTTTGAATTGGTCTCTAGGGGTTTTGAGGGTAGAAAATACGAATTTTCTAGACGAAATTCAGTAGGATGACGGATGAGTTTTATGATTATTGATTCAAATTCATTCAAAGCCAGCAACCATAAACTTACATCACCTCGACCTTCGAATAGATCGGCGCCTAATTTGGTGGGGGTGATTCAGAAGTACAAAAAAAAGTTATGAAAATATGTCACTCCATAGGTTGGAGGCATGATTAGGTAGGATTGTACGATTACTGATCATTCTCAGATGTTCACTATCTGAGAATGAAAACTAAAATTGTAGCATATGCTTATTCGTGAGACCTCTGATCTGCAATTGAAAATATAGACGTTACGCTGGCTTCCGAAAAAAACCACACTCAGTCTGAACTTACAGAAGAGGAAGATGAATAAATGTGTTACTACTTGTCGTTATATGTCTCACAATTCAATTATTTCTGTTATGATGTTGATTCATTATCAAATAAATCAAGTCGACCCAAAAAATACAGAATGAGAATGAGCAACCACATTTATATTTGGGGTGGAGTCTGATATCAAGATTTCTCAAATATTAAATGATGCTGAATGGGTTTTGTGATTTATGATCGTATTCTATTCGATATTGATTTCTGGAGTCAGATGTTTTATATCAGATCAAGATAAGGATTGAAGATGGGAGTTTTTGCGATCAAGTGATATGAATTTCTGATACATGAAATGTCGAGTGAGCAACGTGCTGGCTTCGATCTCCAGTCAGATCAATGGATGTAACGGACCTACCGAAATTATCGCAAATACACAATGTGAGAAAATAGAAAATATTGAAATAAAAAAACAAGCTGATTATTTGTTCAGTGGTTGAATGATATACGATTACCGCATTGGTAACTAGAATACCAAACAAAATGAGTACACAATGATGAGTGGACACGTGCCTCCGACCCTTCCTTGACAACTATCTATCCCACAAATGAACCTCAGCCTAACCTCATGGACAAAGGATAAGACATCAGCCTCGTCCTACAGGGTTTTATTTAAATCTGAACTAGAAACTTACCATAATAGCCTCATTATCTGCACAGATGGGCCGAAACGAGTAACGGAGTCGGTGCCGCAATGGTGATGGAGAAAAAGAAATATAGTTGTGCCCTGAACCCATTCTGCTCAGTTTTCACCGCAGAATTGTACGCTATATGGCAAGCTCTTTTATTTTTCTGCTTTTCTCATTCACGAAGCTGTGTTATCTGTTGAGTGCCATCCCATCAATAGAAAGCAAGTTTACAAAACCTCTCAATAGTATACGAATTCTAGAAGTAGTTACTCACTTGTCGTCAAATGGAAAGGAATGTATTCTCCTATGGATCCCCTGCCAAAGTAACATCCTAGGCAATGAGAAGGCACACATTGCAGTAAAACATGCAACTCTCTTTCCAGAAGATGAAGGCCTTCCCATCCTATCCCTGGATATTAGAATAGTCATTAAAGAAATAATCAACAAAGCATTGCAAGACCGATGGTCGACACAAGACACCCAGTTGAATAACATAAAACCAGGTATTGAAAAGTGGACTTACCCAAGATCTTTAAATAGAAGAGAACGAGTTATCACTTGTCGCCTGAGAATTGGGCACTTACATCTAACACATGCCTATCTCCTAGCTGGAGACCTGTGACCCAACTGCGACTATTGCAATACCAGACTATCGATAACCCATGTATTCGCATGTCAAATTTATGCCCAGCTGAAAAATAATGTCGGAATAGAACATGCAATGAATAATATACTCAGAAGTCCACGGCTTCCCTGGTGTATGGATGGGTACACCCGCGGAATGGACGATTTCGGATGAAAACTGTAGTTGCATCATTTTGTGAGTCTTCACGTCAATTCCACGCAGCTCTTCCACTGTCCTCTTCACTACCCCAAAGGAGTACCTTAGTATCGAAACGGCAAGCATGTTGGTGGCAGAAACTTTTTTTGAGTTCGACAGTTCTGATGCAATCTGCTGGAGTTTCTGCTGATACTTGCCGTGGAGAGCGTTTTTCACCGTCACTACCTCTTGGGTGCAACGTTGTTGCACTCCTAGGTAGGTACACGCCTCTCCGACATATAGATGGCGGAGGACGCTTTCATCTACTAGCTGTGCGCCCTCTCTGTAATCTTCGCACCGTCCTCTTCTGAGATGAACCAGTGCACATTTTTCCATATCGAATTTCATACCGACAGAATTCGGTACTCTCGCACCACCCTCAAAGTTTGCCGCAGATCAGGTCATCCAAATGAAATAGATGGGTGACCTTATGCCTTCGGTCTCCGGGGATGCCGCAGTTGAAACCACGAGTAAAGCTGTACAATCCCCAAACTTCCTTTTGTATAGGGCCGTACGAAGTGAAGTAGAGATTCAACGATGTCATTAACAGAATCCAGCACAGGAGTAAGATTAAGGTTATGGAAATACTGAAGCCCTATCATGGTGAACCAAGACAATCAAAATTAGAGGGGGCAGTGTGATGGAAAATACAGTACGCCATTTCGTGATTATCGGTCAGACGATGTAACGGTTAGGGATTCCCAAAGCAAACACGGAATCATCGACATTTTTCGAGGAACCGACAAACAGGTGCTCGAAGTTTCTGGCTGCTAGAGAATATTATTTATAAATTCTAGCGTATCGTGAGACAACAAGTAGTGCAGTGCATTCCGCGGTGGATTCAGTGCATTATTTTGTTGTGCCTCCGAAGTTTAATGAATGAACACTAATTATTCGAGTATTGTTTCATGACGATGGACCTAGTTTCTTGGGAATATATTTATTTGACGTGGAATCAAATTCCAGATATCCAGTGGTGATTTAGAGAAAAGGAGGGTGGTTTCCACACCCTTTGACAATTTGGAAGAGTCGAATCAGCAAAGCTCATGAATAATCCTGGAAAAATATCTCATGCCTAAACAATTTTGATATGAGCTTTATGCGACAGTTGTCCACTGCGAGTCCAGTGTATAGTTCTTACATTTTTTTCCGAAGATGAACCAACCTGGTTCGAACTCAATGACTGTTCTGGCAGACCAGCTACCTCTGAAGACTTAAGCAAATCGAAACTCTGGGAACCATTTAGAAATGATGTGAACGTGTCTTGGCCCAGTCTACAGACAAACATGTGATCTTCATTGGATCGGTTCGTGACCGTTATGAATCCTCTGAAATGTATTGCGGTCACTTCCTAGTTGCCTATAATGCAGAGTTTTCTGGAAATGATGACCACACATCAAAGAAATATTTGTTTTCAATGTTTCAATTAAACTGTTGAAAACTCGTTGTGACTGTTTGGTCGATCAGCATTCTCCATGTTTTGCCATGAGACAAATGCTCACTTCAATGAGAGTTTTCAATTTAAATTCAGTTTCATCAACCATCCAATTAGCCTTTGATTATCGATATCGTTCCAAAATAGGAAGCAGCGTCACCTCTTTTGATGGCGATAAGAATTTGTTTCGATACTTTCCATCTGGAGTTGGCTGGTAGAATTGGAATATATGATGGAGTTAAAGTGTCGACACAGGCACAGACATGTTCCATACCATAGTTCACCCCATCATCAAGAAATCGAAGATATGCCATTTACTATCTTATCAAATTATTCTCAAAGATTTTGAGGAAGGAGATCACTGACCCCAAATGGACTCCAACATCAACTCTAAGAGATACGTTGCCTGAAATAGTTCAAAGAGAAGAGACAGGTCAGGCATCCAACCAAGCTTGGTCATGTTGAGGCAACACTGCACGAGCGTTTCAATTCCAATATTGAGCATTCTTGTGGAGTTTCCAGATCGATTCCAACAAGAGAGAAATTGCGCTTCAATTTCTTGATTGGATGATCAACTGAGAAACCTACTGGGAAGACTAATTCTGTAATATCAGACATTCTATAGTTGAAGGAGAAAAATGCTGTCCATTCTCAAGACTAAGTCCACTATGAGCAATTACCAGATGCTTTCAAATGAGACTTGT
Organism: Gonioctena quinquepunctata; assembly: GCA_018342105.1. Lineage (NCBI taxonomy): Eukaryota > Metazoa > Arthropoda > Insecta > Coleoptera > Chrysomelidae > Gonioctena > Gonioctena quinquepunctata. The sequence continues at coordinate 182,164 of JAFIRS010002140.1, forward strand.
TATCCATGCTCATGCACAACGTAATTTTTTTTTTATGAAAGCGATATATCTTTTCGACAAGAACTGCACCTCTCAATATAAATCGAGTTAAGGATAAATAGACGATATTGAGGTAGGTAGAATGCCCCGTCACTTCAGAGTTCAGTCGAATCAAACCAATTCTCCCCTCTGAATGATTTGGATTCCTGGAACTACCGGATATGATTCCATGAAAATATCTGGAAGTGATTTCAAGTTGACCTGGCTGAATTAAAAATAATTCCTTCATCTCTCTGTACTTGCGATAATTTCTCCGTGTGTGATATCAACTACATATTTCTCAAATACGCCAGTCAATAATGGAACTGAAGGTCTTGTTGAATTCATTCTACATAACGACATTTTTTTGCCAGTTAATGTTATGTTTCCCATCTGCTGGCTGTTGAGAAAAAAACATTGAAGAATTTTTATGAAACCTCATAAGCCGCGTACTGACTTGAATATGCATGCGTTGAGTCGAGGCGCATGCATATTCACATTCAAATCTGGACGTATGTCATTCGCAACGACTCAGCACATGTTTAATTTCTTGTGAGTCCCTGCGAATGCACATGACCTGAGTCGGTGGCTGTCGGTTTTTGCTCCCGCTCAAAGGAAATATATCGTGCGTGTGTGCTCAGTGTGGACCGGTTCTTAGTCCGCAATAGTCCGTCGAGTAAATAGCAGTGATGAGATTTTTGAATAACAGTTTCAAAAAAGACAAAATGGAGTGGTCAAACGAAGACTGCTTGCAATTAATTGATTTCTACTAACAACTTCCCGTTTTGTGGGATGCAATGCATTTCTTTCACTTCTCAATGGCTTCGATACTCCTCATACATACTGTAATCTAGTGTGTGAGACTCCAGTTGCTAAAAAGCGAAGAGTTATTGCTGGACATTCTTGAACCGGAACAGCATGCCTGAGTTTGATGTCTTTTTTACAATTTTTGGTCCAATGCTATTGATTAAATATTCAAAATCCTCTGACGACATCCTAACAATGTTTTGGAACTATTCAGAATGTAACTGCCGTGAAAGTTTGGAGCCCGCCAAACATCTTCGGGTTTTATATATTCCGTAGATACAGAATCGCGTTGGTTTTATCATTTCATCTTTTTTCAATAAATTTTAACGGGACTGAAACAATACACATGCGTGCGGGGACATATATTTGAACAAATGTACCGAGTCGATACACACGCATATGCATGCGCCTCGACTCAACGCATGCACAGTCAAGTCAGAACCCGGTTTTAAATAATATAAATATTTTAATATAAAATCAACCTCATTACGAAAATGAATTATTTCTTCTTTCAATATTCTATAGCAAATAGAGTCAGTTCTATGCCAAATCTATCTCGAAAAATGAATATAATATATGATATCACCGACTGAAAACTCTGTTTCTTCAAATGGAGAATGTTCGAATTGATGATTGAATTTTCATGTATTGGAAGTGTGTCTCAGAATTGCATGTGTTGTTTCGACATTATTGTTAGGTGGCGCGAGCCCTTTCGGGCGCTTTCTATTCGTTTTCGCTCAGTTCAGATGGATTTCTCAAAATGATATGGTAATTGGGTTCTTCTGCTGTTTCAAACGTCTCTTGTTACCCAGTAGCAGTTTTCAACGCATGGCGGACGAAATCAAAGTTCAACATTGAATAACTTCTCATAAAACTGAAGTGTAATCGTTTCCACGTCACTCTCTATATGAGATAGGGATTACGAATTCATGAAATAATTTTTGTCGCGTGAATTCCATTGGGAGGTTTATTTTTTCAATGTGCATCGAAGCACTCAATGGCTTCATTTTGCGAAAACTAATAAGGTTTTTTAAAATTAATCAGGTAATGATACTCGAAATCTATGTAATATAAGTAACCGGTATCATAATTTTGGAGCTGGAAGGCAAGGGTTGATATCAAATGAAAATAACAATGAAGGTTACAGTGCAATTTTATGGCTTTGTCAAGAGAGAGCTGGGAACATTCATCACGATTAAGTGAATAGATAAAATGTGCCCCAAACAAAGACGGTGATTAAACTCATTCAATGATCCGTCAAGGCAACCTTGTTTTTTGAGCAAAATATGTTCGTTTCTCCATGCCATTTCATTCGATGATAAATGATGATGAAGTTTGATTTTATAAGCGGAGCACAACATATTGTGTGTGTCCAAGTCACTCGTTTAAAATGCGTGAATAATTTTTTTTTATAAAATTCTCGGTATAATTACTAATTAATTTTTCCAGTCATGAGCGAGCATGATCAATACTGATGGCACCAATCGAGATTGGAGTTTTTTCGACCTAGAAGAGAAATTCCGCGGGTGTCACGATATCCGATATGAATTATGTTAGTAAGTACCTGAATACTATACAATTCCATATTGTTATTCATTATAATTTCAGTCGTCCTGAGGAAGGCAATAAACATAGCCGAAAGCTTGACGAATGTCAAAGAGTTTACTTTAAACAAAGCCCTTTAACCTGACTGAATCCCCACAAGAAATCTACTTCTATATTACTGCCAGTCACGAATACTCATCTATATATATATATATATATATATATAATATATATAATATATATATAGTATATAGTATATAAATATATATATATATATATATATATATATATATATATATATATATAATATATAAATATATATATATATATATATATATATACTATACATATAATTTCTTGGGTTTCTGTCCGCGATCTGTATTCTTGGTCCTCAATAGGTCCGATGACACGACGTTTCGGCAAATTCACATTTGCCTTCTTCAGGTGATGTCTAGAAATTTGATTGTTTCGAACTTGACTGATGTTTTTGTATTGTGCTCCTCAATTTATAATGGTGATTAGTCGATCGCGCCTGATCGTCACGATCGGTTTTCTCTGTTCTTGCGAGTGGGGCCGGAAGAGGTTGTTGTTGGATGCGCTGTTGCCAGATCGCCACTGGTGCTGCTAGATTGTGCACGTTCGTCACGATCGCCCCCCTCGTTCGTGACCTGCTTTGTATAGGGCCGGAAGAGTTCGCTGTTGGATACGCCACTGCCAGGTCGCCTTGGGAGTTGTTGGTTGAAATCTCTGGAAGTGTCGATGTTCCACCCCTGTTGGTATTTGTTGGCGGGTCAACATAGATGTCCATATGGTTGGTAGTCTTCGACTTTGATTCTTTTTGTTGATATTATGTAGTCGTTTTTCAATTTATATGGCTTCTCTCGTTGTTCTTGATTGTACAATCTCCTCACTTGACAATGTCTAAGTGTCACTTGAGTTCATGTTGTGTCCATGTTGAAATAGTGACGATGTGGTCCCCTTGTTTTGTGAAGAAATCTTGTGTTATTCTCTGCGGATGTTGATTCTTCTGTCTGTTTGGCCTATGTAAATCTTTCGACAATTTGCACACGGTACTCCATAGACTCCTTGGCACTCCAGTGGTATGCGGTCCTCAAGATTCCTGATGGTAGAACTTATTGTACAGTCGGTTGTAAAGGGTATTGTGTCGGTGAAGAATTCTGCTGATCTTGCTGATGTACTTCCAATCGGTGATAACTGATCCTCTCGTTGTTTTTTTTGACTCAAGATGCTGCTTTGATAGTTCTTTCAGAGTATCCGTTCATCTGGAGGGTCGTTTCGATATTATTCAATGCCTATTTTATGTGGCTTTTGTCCACCAATCTTCTTGATCGAGTTATTAGGGTCTTTGCCACTGGTTGGATTTGATAGGTATGGTGACAAGGATGTCATCAACATATCCTAGCCAAAGTTTTGGTTTCGAACTCGATGTTGTGAGTGCTTTCGTTTCTATAAATTCCAAGAAAAGTGGTGATCCCATTGGTGCTCCTTCTACTTGTCTGTGTGAATAATGATGTACCGTCGAAGCTTACAAGGATGTCATCTGGTTTGATGGTCTGTGACTTCAAAATTTCTATCAAGTGGTCTGAATTCCGCACGTATTATTCCATTTTTCCTGCATAAGTTTTCTCGCAAGTTGATGTACTGGTGATCCCATAGAACTGACAATCGGCCTGAGAGGTGGCCCTGATTTATGGGAAGGTCATATAATTCGGGACATTCCGGTGATTTCTTTCTTGCGATGAGATTCTCCCTGGTTTCCTTATCGATATGTTAGTTTCTGACTATGTTTCTGATTGTCTTTTCCAGGTAGGTTGCTGGATCTGTCGATATTTTCTTGTAGGCTGGATCATCCAGCAATGCCATCATTTTGCCATCATTTCTGGTGTTTAAAACTATTGTTGAAAATATCACCATTTTACCGGCTGAGAAAGGCAACTCAATGATAGTTATGAACACCAAAGAGTACAAGACCCAAATGATGGCATTGCTAGATGATGACAGAACCAACAACCTACCTGGAAAAATCAACAAGAAACATAGTCAGAAAGTTACTATTCGATGAGAAAACCAGAGAACAACTAATACCAAGAGAGAAATCATCAAAATGTCCCAATCTGTATGGCCCAAAATCTTCAAGCAAGGGGCACCTCTCAGGCCGATGATCAGTTCTATAGGAGCACCAGTACATGAACTTGCCAGCACTGCAATCTCATGCAGAGAAGTTCTATTCATACATGCGAAACTCGGAACACTTGATAGAAATTTTGAAGTCACATACCATCCAATCAGATGATATTCTTGTAAGCTTCGACGTTACATCATTATTCACACAGATAAGTAGATAGATAGATAGATAGATAGATAGATAGATAGATAGATGTTTATTAACTACGGTATATAAGGATACATTAGTAGCAAGTCAGTAGTACAGATTGATAATAAAAACAGCAGATCTGCGCAAAGATCCTCAAGAACATTAAAAATATATATCTGATATATAAACACACAAACGTACATACATACAGACTTGATAATAGGTACATATTAGAAAAGTTATAGAAATTCAAGCACTGAGGTTGAGGCAACATATTCCTCTGTACTATAAAAACATTTTTTAATTAGATATTCCATGATTTGTTTTTTGATCATTGGCAAGGGTAAATTCCTGGTGGTGAACGGTTAGACATTGTAAAGGTTGACATCGAGTGAGTTCTTTGAGGATTTCTGTAAGTTAAACCGGTAAGGTCTCAATAGGTTAGCCCCACGGGTGTTATACTCGTGAAAATGGGAGTTGGTCGAAAAGCTATCTTTATGTTTATGTATTTCCAAGAGAGTATGGTATATGAAAATAGATGGTAATGGCATGATGCCCAAATTATTGAAAAGGGGCCTACATGAATCTCGGTAACCTGCATTTGAAATTGTTCTAATTGCGCGTTTTTGGAGCATGAAAACTTTTGTAGCATTGGAGGAGTTGCCCCAGAGCAAAGTTTCATAGCTAGCATGGGAATGAAAAATGCATTATACGCCGAGAGAAGCGTTTCCAAGCTTACAAAGTTTCTCAATTGCCTGAGTGAGAAAATATATTTTGAGAGTTTCTGGCTCAGTGCTTCTATGTGAGGTGCCCAATTCAAAGTGTCATCAAGTGTAATTCCCAATAAGTTGACGGTTTTTCCCACTGAGATGTTATGATTAGTTGAGAATATGATTTGTTGGATTTTTCCTTTATTGAGTTTTAGTAGATTGGAGTTGAACCACGATTCAGCTTGTTTTTTGGCATGTGACATGGAGGCAAGCAGAGTCTGGCAGTTCTTGTCAGAGCATAAAATAGATGTGTCATCGGCATAGATGACACATTTGTTAGGTTGTAGTTCATAAAAGAGATCATTGATATAGACAATAAACAGAAGAGGCCCCAGAACGGATCCTTGGGGAACACCGAATTCAATTGGCTGTAGATCAGATGTTCTGTTATTGCCTAGATCAACAAGCTGTTTTCTGTTCGTCAGATAGGATAAAAAGAGTGAGAGTGCCAGACCTCTAACTCCATATTCTTCCAGTTTATGTGACATATTAATATGAGAGACACAGTCACACAGTGTTGCAGAGCTGTGATGACCCTTTTCAAATCCGTCGACTATATCCCTCACAACTCGTGCTACCGCTTGAACAGTGGAGCACGATTTTCGGAAACCTTATTGGTCCGAGTTTAGAAGATTGTTCTCCTCAAAATAAAGTTCAAGCCGTTTTTTGAGAATAATTTCGAAAATTTTACCAAAAATGGGAACGATAGAAATGGGTCGATAGTTTTTAGCTTGATTTTGGTCACCTTTTTTAAAAACAGGGATGACTTTGCTGATTTTAAATTCATCAGGAAAAGATCCTTCGCTGATACAAGTATTGAAGATAGACGTCAGTGGATCAACCAAATATATACAGGTTTCTTTTATGATTTTGCTGTTAAGATTGTATACATCAAGGCAATAGGAGTTTTTCAGCTCGTGTATAGCATTAAAAACTTCGGATGGAGTAATGGATTCAAGAAAAAAAGACCCGGGTGAGGTAGGTTTAAGTTTATTGTCCAGTGATTTCAGAGAAAGGGTATTAGCATTGAGTGGAAGTTGACTTATTATGGTTTCGGCGATGGTGGTAAAGTATGAGTTGAATTGGTGTGGAGAGATCGCGTCGGATATTACATGAGATGCTGGTTTACTTTTTTCAAAATTGATCAGCCGCCAGCTATCTCTAATTTTATTATCAGATTGGTTGATAAAATTATCGCATGATTTTTTTTTAGATTCGATAACGGCCTTTTGATATTTATTGTTGATCACTTTGAAAGCTTGCTTTTGAACGGTATCATTTGTTGCATCGTAAATTATCTTTACCGCACGTACCGTATCCTTTAATTTTCTCAGATCGTCATTGAACCACCTGAGAGGATATTTGTGTGCAAATTCACAGAATATTTTTTTGAGAGAAAAATGTCCCTCTACTAGACGACAGTATAGGTTTAGGAGGAAATCCACCTTGTTTTTCGAGGAGTTTGACGAGTGGAATGTGTTCCAGTTAACTGTATGTAACGAGGCTCGGAAGGCGAGTATTCCTTGGCTGGTTATTTGCCTCCTGAAATACGGGACACTTTTTTGTCTCTCGAAATTTCTTAGACTCAGTACCTGGGCGTAGTGGTCGGAAAGACAGGGATCGATTACGCCAGTCTGATAGCACGATTCATCTAAATTTGTTAAAATGTTGTCAATGCAGCTGCTAGAGCCATTTACAATCCTAGTAAACTCAGCAATAGTTGAATGGAGGCCAAAGGAGTTTATAAGGCAGATCAAATTACTGAGATCAGTGGATGGTCTCAGGAAATTGATATTGAAATCACCCAGTAGAATGATTTTTACATTTTTTTTCGAGATAGAGATCAGAAGTTTTTCAAATTTGTGGAAAAAAATGGTACAGTCATTTATGCAAGCTGATCTATATATTGTGATAACGGCAATTTTAGAAGTGCTGAGTTCAATGCTACACACTTCGATGTCACGCTCAATACAATAATCCCCTAAGTGAAGAGGTTTGAATTCAATGTTATCACGTACAAATATAGCTACACCACCGTGTATATGGTTGGCTCTACTGAAATATGTTGCCAAATTATAGTCAGGAATATTACAGAATTGTAGACGATCCTCATTTTACCAGTGCTCGGAAAAACAAAGAACACTAAATTTATTATTGCAGTCTAGAAACATAGAGAGTTTGTCCAGTTTGTTCGAAAGTTTACGTACATTCAAATGAAAAGTACTCACTTCGTCAGAATTAATCAATTTACAGATCTTACTACTGCCACTTTGATGTTTCGGGTGGTACTCTTCTTTTCTTGAGAAAAAACCGTCTAACATGAGCACCCATGGGCCAGACAGATTCATCCCAGGCTTTTTTGAGGTTGCATTGGTTTATGCATACCGTGAAGGACGAGTAGAGCTGTGGAAACATTGAATAAATTTTTTTGATTTTAGCTTCGGGAAAAGAGCCCTTTATATCACGGAGAAGTTCTTCAGATGTTGTCGGAGGTGTCAGTTTATAGACATGCAGCAAGCAAGTTTTGTTGATTCCTGCTGTCGAACAGTTCGGCGATTTTCCTACAATAGGTTTATTAGTGCCACGATATGATTTTCTTCCTGTGGGAAAGGGATCACTCCGTTGAGCAGGGCCATGGTTCAATTCAATGAATTTTTGACATTCCAGGTTGGACTCGACTTCATGCAATGCAGAAGAAACCTGATCACGAGTTATGAACTGTGTTTCTTCTGTAGCTGTAGCTTTGACAGAATTAGTTTTATTAGTTTTCATCTTTTTCTTACTATGGGACACATGTTTCCATCCATCGGCACCGATGTCAGGATTTACATGAGTTGGTGCTGCATGGTTACCGTCAGAGATGGTGTGGACTGCACTGGGACGAGTAACGTTGGTACCTTCAGTGTTTGTATGAGAAGCGTGGCTTTCCAGAACTTCAATCTTGAAATTCATGAGTTTTATCCTTTCAGACATATGTTCAACTATTTGTCTTAGTAGTACTACTTCTTTACGTAATTCACAACATGTCCGCCTCGAGCAATTTTCACTACCCAAGACTGTCACTACCGACGAAATGGACGAGTCCAAATTTTCGCTTTCAGGTTGGCCCTCACGTTCAGCCACCGATTTAGAACATTTTACACAGGTCAAAATCATTCCTTTGTCATCCATGGATATCCGATTTCCACACTTGATATGTAATGGAAGCTGACACAGTTCACAAGCACTACTAATAAGTAGAGGGAGCACCAATAGAATCACTACTATCACCAGTCATGGCAAACATTCTCATGGAAGAAGTTAAAAAAAGGCACGCACAACATCAAGTTTGAAATCAAAACTGCGGCTAAGATATGTTGATGACATTCTTGTGATTTGACCACATGGAAATCAGGAATTATCAACATTTTCCAACCACCTGGATAAAATCCATTCACATATGAAATTCACTATGGAAGCAGAAGAAAAAAACAAACTGGTCTTTCTAGATGTCATGATCATGAAGAAACACGGGAACCTTGGGTCACACAGTATATCGCAAGGAAACTCACACCAATCGTCTCCTGAACGCAAATTCTCATCACCATCCACAACAAATCCACTCAGTGGCAAAGATACTCATAACTCGATTGGCAACGACCACATGAAAAAGGTTTTGAATTATATCGAAACGACCCTGAAACTGAATGGATTCTCCAAGAGAACTATCAAAGCAGCATCTAGAGTCAAGAAGGAATAACAAGATGTTCAGGAATCGCCGATTGGCAAAACATTCTTACTATACATATAAGGTACAATGGACAGGATCGGCAGAATTCTTCACCGAGACAATAAATATACAACGTTAACAACAGACTGTACAATGATATCTACCCTCAGAAATCCCAAGGACCGTATACCTCCAGAGTGCTAAGGAGTCTATGAAAAACCATGTGAAAATTGTGAAATGACGTATATGGGCCAATAAACAGAAGAATCAACATCCACAAAAAAAACACAAGATTTCTATACAGAACTAGGATACCACATCGTCACTATTTGGAAATGAACTAACAACAGGACACAGCTCAAACTCTGGTGACACTCGGACATTGGCAAGTGATGAGAATATCCACTCCAGAAAAAAAAGGGATGCTATCCAAATCGAAAAACGAGCACATAATATGAACAAAAGATATGACAGTCGAAGACCACCAACCTTATTTTCAGTTGCTCGATAATCAAGGTGCTGCAACGTTCTTCTCCCTCTGCGAACAATAGACTATGACTGAATATGTCAAATACCTTCGTGGAATCTGATGAAACAGAGACCAGATACCAGGGCCTTGTTCTGAAACCTAATATGTCATCGAATATGTTTGTCAAAGGTTGTTGCTCCAGAATGATATTGTTGTTGCAACGGGTACTATTCAGATCTCTTAGAAAAGAAATACTGAAGAAATAGAAAAGAAATACTGAAGCAATCAGTGCCGTGGAGTCAATGGGGATTTCTGGAAATGTTTGGCTTCTTCTTTCTATTCCATACGAAATCAAATTCTGTTCGAGATTTCCACATTTTTTTAACTTGCCATCGAATTTTCATGTTTTTCACATGGATTCAAAAAAATCCAAAAATGTTACCAAATATCTAATATATGATCTTTTCTCGAGTAGGATTAATAGGTACATAATGTCTGACGAATCGAAGATTGGAAAATCAAAGCAGAAGCAAAATTGTGTTTGGTTGTTAATCAGATACAAGAACATTTTGATCATTCCTGATCGGAGATATAGAATGTAATATCATTCTCGAAGGGATCAGCAAATCATCACCTCGATAATTATTTGGTGTTCTATCAAGTTGCTTCGGAAAATCAATGGTAATGCAATGTTATTTTTTTTAATTTTAATGTATTGAACTGAATATTCATAATATGTTTTCCCATCGTGATGAGAGTTGATTGAGGTCAACCTGTTCATAACCGCATAGCGATGCCAATTTCAAGATATGAAATATTATCAATTATAAATATTGCAATTTTAGTCCTTCACCACTACGTTTGAATTGGCAGAAAAACTTTCGGAAAATAGATTTGAATCATCAGATTCAGATTATCGATTACAAAGATAGGAATTGAATGATTTCTTGGAATATATGGAGTCATGATTCCAATGATTCCAATTTTCTGAAAATGTCACGGCTTCCGTTGAATTCCTCTGCCCCCATTTCCATCACCCGATTTCTGATTCTCTTAGATACCAATCGAATAGCTGGGAATTTTATAGTGACAAATATATTCATGGCTGTTCAAACTGATCATGTCTTTCAACTCAGGAGAACACACTATTGCAATGAATATTTTTTTTCAATATCTGCAATAGTTCTGACATATCACACTGGATTGGGCCTAGCCCTACCGTGTGACTAGGCCGTCGGGACGGGAGAACCTTAGACGATCCCAGACACCGCTGGGCAAAGTCATAGGTCCCCTTCTCCACTAACATGGTAGCGTACTTAGTAGCTCCGGCGAACTCCCACTCGAACGGTTACTCGTCACACGTTACACGAGTAGTATTCGGCCTGAAGGCTAATACGACGATGACCCATCAAACGGAACGAGAGGAATCTTGTTGACATGGCTACCCAGGGAGAGGGGGAAGGCCCCATCAGTTCGCCGATGCCTCTCCACATGGTGTTGGACTCTGGGGGGGCGTGGTGCTAGATAGTGGAACAATAGAAAATAATACCGTAATGCGATAGAGACGGGGGAGTCCTTCACTTATGGGTTGAAGTGATTGTATTCCCTGCCTGACTCGGCGGAAAGCGGCGCATTAACCCGCTCGGGCACTGACATCCCATAGCCAGTAGCCTGTTTTATCAGGCGGCTCCACCGTGGCTGAGCTATAACGTTAGCTGGGATCACGCAGTGCGTTGATTGGGCGTATCCCCATTTCGGTTACTCCTCAGAAGGCGCCAGTATGAGCCGAGAGGTAGGAAGCTGGTCATTTCCGGGGAGAGTATAACTGATAGAGGGTTGAGCCAATTTGATTTGGTTGTTGGTAAACCTCCCTTGATATCACACTGGAAGGGGTATGAGGGAATGCCTGTGATGATCCCATACCCCTCTGGACAAAGTCCAGGTCCCCTCTCAGTTAACATGGTAGTGTACCTAGTAGCTTTGGCGAATACGTATGCGCTTACACGAGTAGCAAACGGCGGAATCCTGATGCCGAGGTCACCCATGAAATGTAACTTGAGTTTGTTGGTTGACGCCAGAGAAATCTTGCTGACATGGGTATCCAGGGGACGGAGGATAGCCTCACAGGCTTGCCGGTGCCTCTCCAGATGCTGTAGGATTCTGGGGTGCAGGGTGCTAGATAGTGGACCAATGGGAATATTACCGTTATTCGGTATAGAGACGGAAAATTCCTTCATCTGATGCATATGCATATAAATAACATGTCACTGAAACTAAATCCAGTGTGTGCCACTGCACACATTTAATTGCACAGTATCAAACTAGAACCTCAAAACCTATACTCATAGGATGACGTCAAGCTGGAAGTAGTGACGTTTCAAAACAATCTGGGAGTATGTATCACTTCTGAACTGGCCAGGTCAATGCATGTTGGAAAGATTGACAAACGAACTCACTCATAAGTATACCCTCTATGTACTTCATAACGTGATCCGTCTCCGGCATTATTATTGCAACTTCTTCAGAAAGTGTGCGCCACCACTTGGGTTTTGTACCATTTGGGTCATCAGGGCTACTCAACGATATCTATCTGATGGAAGGCATACAAAGGCGCTGTGTCAGATTTTCTAGTAATCTGACTAGAATCTCATATGAAGACCACCAATCAATTGAGAAATTGGTAGAATTAGAGGGGAACTTTTCTAAATACACAAAATAGCGTATGAACTTTATTCAATAGTTTTTTCCAAGCTTCATTGAATCACCTCGGATCATTGATTATTCGATCACCAGTTCGAGCAATAGCAGGATAAAGTTCTATAAGAGCGTGCGAGGAAACACCACATTCAATCAAAGATTCTACTACTGGAATAACATGCCAGCGGAAATTGTAGAGTCCCCCAATCTTATTGCGGTCAACTTTTCATTAGACGAATACATTGCCACATAATTCCATAACCTCCACTTCATCGGAAATGACTGTTGTTTTTTCGAGCTACCAATCCAATTAGTGAACATACATAATATTTCAATTTTCAGTTCTCAACGATTGTCAAATAAATGAATGGTTATATTTATCTGATAATATTGATCCATATATCAGAACCCCCTTCAAATTGATTGCATTTTAGTGTTTCTATCGCCCTATCAATGTACCGTCACTTGGAGACCTCGGATTTATAATAAGAGAACATACACTGCATTATGTAGTTTGAGTAAATTGCAGATTGTAACGTGTTGAAAACTGTTTGACTCCACCTACTGTGAACATATTCATGCAAACATACTTCTGCCATCTACATACATACTCATTCGATATTTAAATGATATGGTTCTTCTAAACATAAACAAGTTGAATTTTCATGTATAATGAATCGATAATGATTGAATAATCATCGTGACAAAAAAACTAAAGGAGTGGAAGGGACTAAAATGCTGAGTAATCTGGGAGAAATCGAATATGGCGTATGAAATATTTTCATTGAACAGCGAAGATAGTGCCACAGGGTACACTGATAATAACGTAATTTTATATGAAGCGAAAACATGGGATGAACTGAAACACAAATCCAAATCTGATTTTGCCTTCATGAAGGATTGGTTCGACAATTAATACTGAAAAAACGAAATTTCCATCCTTCACCTGTAATAAGGCTGAAAGATGTCTGTTTCAATATATAAACGTTAATCTTCAAGGAATCTCAGAATTGAATCTGTTCAAAACATCAAATACATTGGAGTATATCTCAATCAGTATATGGGATGGAATATACACTTGTAATACGTTATGAAGAACTTCAAACCATCCCATATAATTTGAAATTTGGCATTAATAAAAATTGTTGTTCTCATATCTCACCGTACCTCGTTCAATAGTATAATGGTAACATCTAAATTCTCCACTACTTGGAAGCATGCTCGAATATCACCAATTCCTAAGATCAAAAATCCTCAAGGAATATCAGATCTGTGGCAAATCAGTATTTCAATTGGTTAATGGAAAATATTGAAAATCTTTCAGCAGAACAGCTGTCCCAATTTCTTGAAGAAAATCACATTTTGCCACACACAAATACAAACACAATCAGGTTTTCGAACAGGACATAGCTCTACCACTGCACTTCTTCATGTTACTGATGATATATTTTAGGCAACTGTTATCTCAGAATGCACAGCTGTGATGATTGACTTCAGTGAAGCTTTCGATACTGTCAGACACGATACAATTCTCTCAATCCTAAAATCGAATGGTGTTTGTACGGACAAGTTCCAAATAGTCCGCTCTCATCTTACAGATCGCAAGCATAGCATTAAATTGAGAGATAACTTATCTGCTTCTAGGAATGTTCTATATGGGGTACCTAAGGGTTCAACTTTGGGGCCACTCCTCTCCTCATCGCAAAATGCCTATGTATGCTGATGATATCCAAATATTATACAACTTTTCTATGAGTGACCCGAATGAAGCAGCAGTAACATTGAATACTGATCTTGATAATATCACAGATATCGCCAATCAACATTTTCTCATGTTAAATGCAAGAAAATCTGTAGCCTTGGTTTTCGGGAACAAGTTTCCAATAAAACTTTCACCAAAAATAACCTTCAATTCATCATAAAAAATAACGTCATTAACATTTCTGACAATGAGAGAAGTCTTGGCTGGATTTTGGATGACTTAATAAGATTTTGCGAGCACGTCATGAGTAATATTCAGAGAGCATATTGAGCTCTGAGAGAACTGTATCCCCATAGATCATACATACATATAGCTACAAAAAAAAATATCACGTGAGACGCTAGTGCTATCCCAGTTCAATGATTGTTTTCCTATCATAGATCAAACATAAACGAAAATACAACGTGCACAGAATTTTCAATTTTTTTGAGAGCACCTGAATGATTGATTGGGAACTATGATCAGTGACCCAAGTACTTAAAAGGAACAATGTACAAACGATGCAAAATTATGGATATGAAACAATTATTTTATTAAAATTCACTATTGCTGTGTACTCGACGATTCCAAATCGAAAACTAAAATTCTGTATTTCGTGTAATTTTCTTGTATATTTAAGCAAAGCGCTTTCGGCCTACGGCCATCTTCAGTGCTTATCTTAAATGTTTATGATATAATTATGATGTACAAATATAAAAAAATATAAAAAATTGTTCAGTACCTGTCATGAGAATAAAAAATCATCTCGATTGAGTAAAAGCTTGTAAGCATTCTTACATGTGTTGTATGTTCCTGGTTCTCAGAATCATATTTGAAATGTTCGAAAGTGTGACACTTGAGCACGCTGTCTCACCACTTCTGTCTAGTCGTTGGACAGAACGATTTTCAAAAGTTCAAACAATGTTGAAATAGACCTGAGTTAGGAAATTTTCATTGTTTTGAACATTATAAATGTGATTCTGAGAACCACTCACAAGCTTTCACTCAATCAAGATGATTTTTCATGCTCATGACAGGTACTGAACAATTTTCTATATTTTTTTATATTCGTACATCATAAGTATATCATAAACATTTCAGATGAGCCCCGAAGATGGCCGTAGGCCGAAAGCGCTTTGCTTCAATATACAAAAACTTTACACAAAATACAGAACTTCAATTTTCGATTGTCGAATTATTTCAATATTGTGCGAATGTGAAATTCCACCTGACTGTTGTTAGAGTTTTACCCACTCACGAGTATGATAATAGCAAAAAAATTATCTTGGTTTCACCACGAGTAAAAAATCTCAATCTCAAGAATCACTCACATTACAAAAAAAATATATATCAGTGTCCCAGAAACTATAGGCTCTGAAAGAAACTGAAACATTTTTAGAAGAAACCTGAAATCACGAGGAAGGATAAGTAAATGACAAACGACTAAATAGAATTGAAACCCCAGAAAAAACAAATTATCCATCGAGCCTTCCTTCTAAGTACTCAATTTCATATCAATTAGTAATCAATTTCTTCAACTCAATGATTATTAATAATTGTTTTTTATGTTATTTATCAACATATTTCCTCCCTTTGACCCGTTCTGGCTTCCTTAATTCATTCTATATATTACTCCAACTTTTATTGTTTAGCTCTAACATTTCAATATTTGCGAAGAATATTATGAATGTATATATGTTCATGTGTATGTATTATATGATTTCTTTTAATATCGAAACAGGTGATTGATCACTAACAAATTTCTAATTTTTCAATATATGTAGTTTAGCTATCATTGAAATTGAAAAATAATAGAGCATGTCGATTCCAAAGACAAAGCAATCGAAACTTTGAATTATGTATGATTTGAGTATTGGTGCTCGAATGAAATGAAGAACTTTCCTGCACTGCACTGCACTGCAATATTTCAGTTCAAGGGCTTTCACTACTGATATTCTGTAATATTGCTGGTTTCGCATAACTTGTTTTTCCATCAAGAATCCGAACAATATTATTATTCAGACCAACCATAGAGGAGAATGAATTCAATGCCATGTCATCATAATACAATTCCGTAGGAAAAATCGTTCCAGGCGGCTACCTATTGAAAATGTTTCTTCAACTTTCTTTGGAGATGATCTCCGATATTTAACAATAAGTCATTGCATAGTTTGGAAAACAATCAGAAATTTTATTATTATTCAGGACATTATATCGCTCAAGTACTCTCCGGACATTTTGGGACTACAACCTCTTCTGAATATATTATATTCAAAATTCCACACGAATCCCATCTGCATTTGGAATCATATCGTTAAAAAAAATAATTTTGTAAACCAAAAGAGATTCACCTTTAATTTTGATACAAATAGCTGCTGAGACAATGAAACTTGGAATGTTCATATCAATATGTGAATATCCTCATTTTGAGCATTTTCTCATTTTGGTTTGATTTTGAATTGGCTTCTCGAGAAATAAGTGAGATACGCCACTGATGAGATTTCCAAGTATAGGAAAATATTACAATGTTTGGCGCAATGACATGTTACTGACCCAATCTATTTTACTGGGTCCTGGAGGGTAGGTCTGCATCTATACTTATCTCAGGAGCGTATCCTTTGGGAAAGCCACCTGTTCCTGATTTATCACTCGTCCAGTCCACTTTGTGTGCAACTTATCCTCTCCCACGTCCGATCTCCGATATTTATTGCGACCCATCAGTTTCTTTGAGAATACTTTTTCGGAAAAATCAGCTAGATTTATGTCGTTGATTGACAAGGATCCATATTATCATAAGATGCACTAACTCCTCACAAAGAGGGCTTATTCGTGAACGTGAGAATGATGAGAAAGAAAAGGAATTTCGATTGTCTATTGGATAAAAGTTAGTTTTTATGTCGATGTTTCCAGTTTTTTTATCGAATGTTTCCATAGTACTTTTGCGGAAATATCCAGTGGGGAAAAGTTTTAAATATTTAAGTCCGAACACTCATGAAAACCATTGCGTGAAACCTAAAGAAGTCAAGAAAACTAGATCGATTACAGGAAGGAACCCCACCCAAGCAAACCTAGGAACACCTAGGTCACTGAATATTGATTTGCTCATAAACTCATGAAAAATACGTTCCTAAATTGAGGTTGCGGAGATTTCTAGTAAACCGTATGACAGATAATCATTTTCATACTGATAAATATCGAATAAGTAGGTCGTTGAAATATAGCACAATACAAAACAGACGTATATATCATCACAAAACTAAATAAATAATATAAAGAATTATAACTAGGAGAGTGTCTATCACTTGAGTTCAAGTCCTTTCATGCTCAGATCAGGATATTCTTTGATCGAATAGAAAAGAGGTTTTCGGTAAGGAAGCTCTAGTTTTATTGTTTTGACTCATGGAAGTTTGAACATCTAATACTTGAAGGTATTTATAATACAGGTGCAGGTTCATAAAAAAAACTGTAGCCTGAACTTGGGTGTTATAATTGAGCTGCCTTTGCGAGTGAAGTAATGGTGGATTTCGAATTGAACTGTATATTTGTTTTTACCTCTATGAATTTCCAGTGGAGACTGATATGTGAATAAAGTAGAAAGTGGCATGATTTGAAAACTAGCAAAGAGAAAGCGATAATGAATTTTAGCCATTACTCTAACTACTTACCTTCTTTTGCAATATAAAAGTCTCATGAGAGTGGTACCAGCCACCCTATGGTAAAATACCATATGAAAAATGACTATGGAATAAACCAAAATTAAATGCTTCAAGAACATGTAAGCTGACAATAATCTTCGAACGTCGAATCAAAAACGTGATACTAGATAGCATTTTTGCTAGTAACTCTATAAGATAATTTGAATCACAAGAAATGAGAATAGACTGATTTATTAGTTTACTGCATGTCCACCATGTTTGGGCTGAATATATATTATCTTAGGACGTATATAACTTTTCTGAATTTGTACTCTGACAGTTGTGGGCCTTGACCTCTTTTTAATATATATATATATATATATATATATATATATATATATATATATATATATATATATATTATATATATATATATATATATATGTTAATATATATACAGTGGGAAATTCTTTCATTGATATATTTTGACAAATATCGATACGTGCAATCGCTTCTGCATTGAAAGAAACCCCAAAAGATGTTACACAGTGCCGTTCGTATTTTCGTGTTTGACGAGTTTAAAAAATTCAAAAACACACTTTTTCCAAAAAATATCGAAAAACATCAGAAAAGTTGTTCAGAATGATATTTTATAGCTATGTATGTTTTGAAGAAAATCTGAGATGAAAAAATAAAAAGAAATGTTTGCCATAAAAAATTCAATTTGGAAAGATTCATTTCTGACAAAGAAACTCATTAGTGAAGCCAACAGTCCTATTTCAGATAATATTGTGTAAAGATTCGTAAGCTATTTCTATTTCATTCGGAGAAAATTTTATATTTGTTGATTTGTCATGTGTTCAGCTGCTTCATAAGAGGACACTGAGATATCTCCAGGACATTATAATCCCGATACTATTTGTTATTAATAAAGGACCATATATCTATATTTGGATTTGAATTTTTTATTAGAACAAAAAATCGATATGATTTTTGACATGACAAGAACTTACAAATGATTATCTTTTTATTTTCAAACAATTCAAAATAAATTTGAAACTGAAATACTTATAAAACAAACAATTTCATACATACTCGAAACTTGTAATTGTCCATTACTCGAAATGTCTACCCTCACCTTCAATACATGTACATGTTCCGGATTTCATTTCTCTGGACACATTTCGCAGCATTTGTGGTGTAATGTCATTAATACATTGTCGTATTATTTCTTCTTAATGGTCGGTATCATGATATGGCTGATGTTTCTGAAACTTATTTTTAAGGTACACCCATGAAAAGAAATCGAAGGGCGTCAAATCTGGGGATCTTGCAGGCCACAGGTTTTCTGAGTATCGTCCCATCCAGTGTTTGTTCGTTCGTTGAGCCACGCTCTGACTTCAAGGGTACTACGTATTGACATTCCGTCTTGTTGGAAAAAACTATCATTTATCTTTTCCAGCGGAAATCAGAAACTCGTTATTTAAAAACTCCAAATAATTTCGTGAATTAAAGTTGCCCCTGAAAAAGTACCCTGCCTGTAGCTTCATTTTTTTTTTAAATACAGCAGCAACACAGTAGATTGATGAATATTTTTATGTGGATATCTAGTATTGAATATATTTGCTGCTTCTCTGGAACTATGAAAACTCTCGCCACATATTAAGACGATCTCAATTTTTTCTTGCAAAATTAGCTTTTCTTGGGGCATCTCTAATTTTTGTTAACGTACAACAACATGTGAAATCACTTTTACAATGAAAAAAACTATACAAGGAAGACGATAAAAATTCCTGGATGAATAATAACACTACTGAATCGTTTGACAACTCTTAATAACATATTAGCATCTTGAGTCATCATCATGATGAAATCTGCGATGCACGAAACAATGATAATATTGTAGGTATGTATGATACCAACAATTTACCAAAAATCAATTTATTCTTTGTTCGAATAGTTTTTTTTTTATTGAAATTGTGTAGATACAAGGGCATTTATTAATAATAAACAATAGCGGGATTATAATGTCCTGGAGATATTTCAGTGACCTCTTATGAAGCAGCTGAACACATGGCAAATTCACAGATTTAAAATTTTCTTCGAATGAAAAAAAAAATCTCGCAAATCTCCACAACATATTATTCAAAATATTACTGTTAGCTTTACTAATGAGTTTATCTGTCAGAAATGAATTTTCCCAAATTGATTTTTTTTATATCAAAAAATTTATTTTAATTTTTTTGACTCAGAATTCCTTTAAGACATAGACATAGCTATGGAATGTCATTCTGCACAACTTTTCCGATAAACATTTTTCGATAATTTGCGAATAAGTGTGTTTTGAGACATAATTAAAAAAAAACCTCCAAACACGAAAAGACGAACGGCACTGCACAATGTCTTCTGAGGTTTCTTTTGATGCAGAAGGCATTGTACGTATCGATTTTCTCAAAATTAATTATTAGAGGAATTTTCCATATGATGCGTATTTCACCTCTATATATACCCATTTTGTTTGACATCCATAATTAATGATTGTCAGTCATAAAATTTTCATGACAAAACATTTTTTAATTTTTCCTTCATTTTTAGCCAAGCTTTTATACGAATGCACTGGAAAGGAAACAATAATTTCTTCAATTGTTTGACCTAGGTTATTCTGTGAGTAGCAGATTCAAAATCTTGCCGCGCAAGAATACCTCATACTCAAGGAATAACCTGAGTCAAACAATTGAATAAAGTAATTTCTTCTTAAGAGCACTTTCATAAAATCTTGTCTCCAATCATTTTTATGCAATTCGTTTTAGTCATTCATGAAATCTGACATCTTATTGAACTCCGACAAAAATTGATAATATCCGACCCCCAAAAACCCCCACACACCAATTTTGAATGGAATCGGGCTATAATAAAAAAAATCGTTGTCATCTTGACGCCGCCATCTTGAATTAATGAATTTTGACAAATCATCATGATATCCGACTCCAAAAACCACCATACACCAATTTTGAATGGAATTGGGCAATAATCACAAAAGTTGTCGCCATCTTGAGTTCGTTGATTTTAACAAAAAATCATGATTTCCGATCCTGAAAACCCCTCCATACCAATTTTTATTGGAATTGAGCTATAACCACATGACTCGTCACCTTATTGGAGCCGTTATCTTGAATTTATGAATTTTGACGAAAAATTCGTGATTTCTGTCTCTGAAAACAACCACATACCAATTTTGAATAGAATCGAACCATATTCACAAAATTCTTCCGCCATATTGGGGATGCCATTTTGTTTTTTCTATGGCAAAATTTCCATAATACACAGGAATTCTGAACACCTGCCAAATTTCACGTTGACCGTTGAGGAATACCATGGATAATTACCTCACGATTCACAGAGTCTCTTTGGCCTTTGGTTCGTATCGTAAATGATATGTTTTTCAAATGATGATATAATTACATATAAGTTTCGGCTGTGACCAGAGTCTCCTCCAGGGATTTGTTTTCGGCTGAAGTTATTATCAAATGTAGCTGAATCATTATTGAAATAAAATACGAAAAATAACAACCACCATTTTATATATGAGAAAAAGTTAATTTCTACGCAGTCGGGTTTTTTAATTTTTAAATTTCCTTTTTTTTAATAGTTTTACAATGTTTATGAAAATTGGAATAGTTTTATCACTTTTGTTTCTATTATATCCCTCTTCTATAAGCATGTCTCACAATAGAGATTCTGCATTAATCCAGGAATTTTTCCATATCGATATATTCAATGATGTCCAACTTCATTGTGATTTCTGCTCCAAAGTTACCATTGTCTGCTGATCCATCATTATTCTATTACCTGAACTTCTTGTTTTTATGTAGTTAGATTGATGAAAATTGAATTATTCATGATTTTTTTCTTTCATGAACAATATACATAATTCTGTCTGTCAACTCCTCCACCATATCAATGTAGGTCTGGTTCATAATATTCGAAATTTCTCAATTATTATTTTATTATATTATTTCAATCTGTACATATCAATTGTTTTTTCAGCTTTCAACTTTTCATTATTATCGTTCCATATACAGTGCGGTCCATAGGTATGGAATACATTTTTAGCGTTATTATGTATTTCTTTGAAAAAAACCTGAAACAGGTCGATTTCTATTGTCAATTTGACAATTTTCAGTATGAAAATATTACCTCCTTCTTGCACCCCATCTGAATTATGAGCACCCCCTCAAAAATTTTAAATGAGAAGGGGGGTCGTGTGGCACCTTGTTCCAAAGGGATTTCCATTATCTGTTCAGCAATATTGAGTTAATCAATTTTGGTGCAATCATAACTGAAAAAATTTATTTTGAAAATGTAAATTTTTTATACTTTACGTAGAATGAAGGAAATATTGTCACATAATGTTTAGGGAGTATTTTTCGATTTATTTTACAATCGAATTTGATGTTTAAAATGACCACCATTCATTCCTTGACAATGAGCAAGTATATCATGGAATTCACGTTAAACATTTTGTTAGACCTCAGGGGTTATGTTGTAAATTTCTTCCGTTATCCTAACTTTTGAATCTGAAATATTGTCTGGTCCATTGAAATATACTCTCGATTTCAAAAAACCCTATGAGAAGTCATCGAGAGAAGTCAAATCGGGGGATCTAAGCGGTCATTCAATCGTTCCACGTCTTCCAATCCACCTATTGGGAATACATTCTTTCAAATAATCTCTAACAATACGTTTGTAATGCGGTGGAGCTTCGTCTTGCTGGTACCAAATCGATCTATTTATTGCACTGTATGTTTGCATCATCCTCTTTCTCTCTTTGCAGTCATTTTGCGTTTTTTATATCACGACGTAGTTGTTATTTTTCAGGGTTTTTCAATAATTCATCATACATTGAATTATTGATTACATATTCATTCACTCTACACCTGATATATTTCATGCATATAAATTATTGCACAAGGAAGTACTTGTTGCATATGATGATTTCTGAAAATGTGCAACAAGTAGATCATATACTTCATTTCAGCCGTTTTGAGATATCCTTCCCCAAAACTGTAATTATTTATTCGTGCTATAAATTCAGTTGTATCCTCATCTGTTTGATTTTTATATGAAAAAAAAAAAACTTTGCGATAGGGTGGAAAGTGATCTATCATTTTGGTACGGAGAACATGTGGTATCATGGAGCTAGGATCTCCAGATTTGGTATTTAGGAAAATATGGTCTTTACATGATTTCATGTTTCATTCTTCTCTGGTATGAGGTATGAGTATTTTTTGCAGGGAGATACTCATATTCACCCGAAACATCCAAGTACCCTTTTCATGATTGAAGTAATCAATAATAATCCTACTCATATCTCCAACAATCAGCTTCTTTCAATATTGGTTGTCATTGTGATTTTTTGGGTATGATTTCAAATCCAATATGAACGTTATTATTATGGTGGGTGGTGATCTATGAAAAGCGTGCATGAGTCATGAATAATATGAGTATTATAAAATATGATCTTTTATGAACTACCACCCCACCATTCTCACTGAGCAAACCTCCATTCCAAAGCGTTTTTTTATCAACCGTATGCACTATACATTGCTAAATCCAGTTTGAATATCAGTTTCTTTGACTACGAATAACGACTTGAACTGTTCAATGAATAATTTAAAATCGTACAAGTCTTTTGCGATGCTAGGAGTATTATTGTGTATTGGATAGAAATTATTAAATACATTGTTCATACTGAGAATTTCGAATACCTATTTTGTGATATCCAAACTTGGGTTGATATATCTCTTTCAGTCCGGAGTTGGTGATATAAGGATAAATTCCATTAAAGTACACACCCCATTTCATCACTAAAACTTTTGTGTGTAGATAAAAGCACATGTCGGACATTGTGGGGGAGCCTTGTCCTCTTTCCAATATAAACATATATGTTAGAGAGGACAAGTCCCAGAACTGACCTTTGAGAAATACAATGGGTGATAACCTCACGATTTGGGAGATCATTTATCATTTTGACACATTGGGAACTCTTGCCTGGGTAAGATTCTTACTTGTCTCAGTTGTTCAGCTGAGTGAGTGTTTAGAATCTTCAGTATTGGAAACATTGCGGCACTCTCAGAACAATATGAAATACATTTTTCACAACTTCGAAATCAACTTCAACAGTTCATTTTCAACTTCATGGTTTTATTGTGTCATATAAGTTTTATAGTGACAAGAGCATATGACTTACGGACAGTTTGGCGCTGTACCGAGTGATTCATCAAGTTTTACATTTGTTGGACTAGGTAGTACTTATTATAATATTTGAACATTATTCATGAAGTACTAGTTCAAAGCATTGGTGATTGTTAGTTAATTACTAAAATAATTTTTTTTTGCAGAAATTTATGAATAAAAGTGATTTCGAAACATCATGAACTCGACAGAGCTCCATATCATCAAACATGATACTGGGATCAATCCGTGAAAAAAATAAGTGAGTATGTTGATGGATTTTTTTTTGTACTGATTGCATCGAAGAAATCGTTCATCAACTAAACATACCACAGAATCCATTCAAGTAAAGCATCTCAGTTCGATCCATTTTACCACTGAGAATATTCAGGGCTTATTTAGCGGACCAATTTGATGAAATATAGAGAATAAAGCTTTCGGAAAATATGATTAAAATATAACAGAATACGCCTTACGAATTTTCTTTATCCAGCTTATTGGTATAACTAATTTTGCCGTCGACAACCCCTTCCTCTGAACTTTTTGACTTGCTTTGAAACTTGGCTTCTACTGGAAAAGTTTAATATCGGAACTTTAGGGTATAATATCGAGTTCTAACGTTAATGCATTCAATCTATTCTTTGCCTTAAATACTCCTTCGCAATGAATTCTGAAGATACTCAGAAGATAGTGTACATTTCTTTACATGGAAAACATCTAAATGTTTGTCAGTGGTGTCTATCTCTAAGTTCATTCTATTTTGGTGGAAATTCATGATTTTTTCAAGAGTCACGACGAGACGTGAAATAATACTTCCACGTCTTGTGGCATAAAATAACAATACGGAGTTCAACTGTGAACCGAATATTCATTGTATCCTTCTGTTACCACTGACATCTTCCATCCTCCATGGAGCTTCACAGCCAAGAAATGCTGAAAGCATTTTTCCAACAGGTTGAGAAAATAATTCAACTTCCATATTGTAATATTCTGGAACTAATACACAATATAAGTTTAGGTACTCATTTATTGTTCCTGAATATTATACTTCATACATCTAACATCAAATCGTACATGCCCTATATATTGCCTGGTGTCGCTCCGCGACACCTGTGTTCCATTAACTCTTAATTAGCGCATGCGCTAATTAAGAGGTACAATATATCACATATCTTCCCCCTTAAAAAAATACATAATAATCGTAATACCTTTTAAAATTTCGGTATAGGTTAACCTATAAATTACATAACAATAGAAATACATTTTACATTTCTTTGTAGATTAATCTATCAATTGGCTGTTTTACTCTTTTTGGTCGTTCTCTTACTTTTTCCCCATCTGATATGTTAGGGCTCTTATCAGTTTCTGAAGTACTATTTGATTCATCTACAAAAATATCCTTCTCCTGACTGATACAATTCTCATCAGAATTATTATCTGTAATGCCCGTTTGGTTTTCTTTCAAAAGTGTTTCGAAATGCTGGTATTTTTTTAATTGATTTAAATGTCTCTTCCATGTAATACCATTCACTTCCGGAATTGTTACCAAATATGTAGAACGACCAATTTTTTTCAAAATTGTACCTTTAACCCAAACAATTTTTGGTAAATTACGGTAATCTTTGACAGACCCTTGTTCACCTACACTAAATTCTAATAATCTCCTACCTTTATAATATTTTATCTGTTTCTCCTGTTGTACTGAAACTCGATTTTCAATGTCTGAATTTGTAACCTGTATTTGTTTTTCTGGCATCATCAAGTCAAAACGTGTTCTTAATTTTCTTCCAAACATTATTTGAGAAGGACAAACTCCCGTAGTACAATGAATTGTATTACGATAATCAAATAGAAAGTTATTTAATACTTTATTCAATTCGATGATTCGATTTTTTCCAAGAGCATTTTTGAGGGCATTTTTCACGGTGTTTACAACGTTTTCCGCCGCACCATTTGAAGATGGATGAAACGAAGGGGAGGTGACGTGGCCTACCGCAGTCGGAGATAAAAATAACTGAAATTCTTGTGAGGCAAATGTACTAGCATTATCCGTTACTAAAGTATGTGGAAGCCCAAATTTGGCAAACAGCGTTCTCAACACATCTATGGTTCTTTTGATGTAATTGTATCCATTACAAAACTTCGACCCACTTTGAGTAAGAGTCTAGAACAATCAAAAACTGTTTGTTCAAAAATGGACCAAGAAAATCTAAATGCAATCTCGACCAAATTTCAGTTGGATACGGCCACGGATTCAAAACTGCCTTGTTAGGAGACTTTTTATTGGTGAGGCAATTTTCACAAACTTTGCAAATTTCTTCGATCTGTCTATCTAATCCGGGCCACCAGAAATATGATCGGGCTAAGCTCTTCATTTTCACTACCCCCATATGGGTCGAATGTAGCTGTTGTAGCAAAGGTAGTTGTAATAATTTCGGAATTATTATCCGATTGTTCCATAAAATACAATCCGATTCTAAACTCAATTCGTTTCTCACTCTGAAAAATGGTTTGAATTTGTTCTCAACTGTTCTAGGCCAACCAGTGAATAAATTTTTTTTAATTTCACTTAAGAAGGAATCTTTCAAAGTTTCCTCGCGAATCAATGAAAATTTCAACGGAAAATCATTATTCTCAGTGGAATAGTTTATAAAATCTATTTCTGGGAAATTATTCTCAAAACCTTCTTCCATTTCAAGTGGCAGTCGTGATAGGGAATCCGCATAATTTTTCTGTGATTGTACATATTCAATATTATAATCAAAATTTGCTAAAATTAACGCCCATCTACGTAGCCTATTCGCTGAGAACTGGGGAATTCCCTTTTCGGGAATAAATATGTATGTCAACGGTTTGTGATCAGTAATCAAAGTAAATTTGATTCCATAAAGGTATTGGAAAAATTTTGTTACCCCAAAAACTAATGAAAGGGCTTCTTTTTCGATCTGACCCATTTTTTGTTCCGAACTTGATAAAGTTCGGCTCGCATAAGCAATAGGTTTTTCCGACCCGTCCGGCATCACGTGACTCAGAACTGAACCGATACCATACTGAGAAGCATCCGCACACAAACGTATGGGAAATCCCGGGTTGAAATGGACTAAGACGTCCGCCGATATTAAAATTTCTTTCACCTTATTAAATGATCTGTCACACTCATCCGACCAATGCCATCTCACATTGGCCTTGAGTAATTTATATAAAGGATGTACGGTCATGGCCAGATTAGGTATAAATTTTCCATAAAAATTTATCAATCCCAAAATTGATTTTAATTGCGTTACATTCTGCGGTACTGGCGCATTTTTAATCGCCAAAATTTTATCTTCCGATGTATGCACCCCCTTTTTACTGATAACGAATCCTAAATATGAAATTTCAGATTTGAAAAATTCACATTTTTCTAAAGCAATCCGTAATCCGGCATCTTTCAACCGAGTAAAAACCTTATTCAATCTCTCAATATGTTGTTCACGATTACCCCCTGTAACTAATATGTCGTCCAAAAAAACTATGGTTCCTTCAATATCTTGTAACAAGGAATCCATTATTTTTTTAAATTTGGATGGCAGGCTTGCTATGCCATAAGGAGCCCTAGTATACTTAAACAATCCCCTATGGGTGGAAATCGTGACTAATTTTTTTGATTCTTCATCTAACAAAATTTGTTGATAGGCCGAAGATAGGTCTAATTTTGTAAAATGTTCACCTCCTTGTAACTTTACCAGCAGGTCCTCTATTTTTGGTAAGGAATATTTATCAATTTCTATATGGGAGTTAAGTGTTACTTTGAAATCCCCGCATATCCTAACACTACCTCCTGGTTTCAAAACAGGGACGATGGGTGTACCCCAATCGCTATAATCAACTGGTTCTATAACACCCAAAGCCTGTAACCTCTCCAGCTCCGCTTCCACCTTTCCTTTTATTGCGTATGGTAGCGGACGAGCCCTAAAAAATTTTGGTGTTACCGAATCAGATTTCAAGTTAATTTTATTACGCCCTTTGTAAATGTGCCAATTCCGGGCTGAAATACATCTTTATAATTTTCCCTTAAAAATTGGAGGTCTTTCGGAAAATCTATGAAATTCAATTTTGAAATACTTAGGTCAAAACGACAAAAAAAATCTCGTCCCAGTAATGGCGGACCTGTTGCATTCTTAATAACATAAATATCCAAACTAGATTTCTTATTTTGATAAATTATGTTACATTCAATATAACCTATATGAGAAATTTCGTCCCCATTGTACAGTTTGAAAATTTTACTCGTAAATATCAAAGGTTTGTCACTGAAATATTGCTTATAAAAGATTTCTGAAACAACACTAAAGCTAGATCCTGTATCTAATGTAAAAACAAAAGTATTGTTTTCAATAATCACGTCAATGTTAATCGAATTTACTTGACTATCAATATTAAATAAGGAATAATCAGATGATTCCAGAAAATGCTGTGAGTTTGGTTTATTGTCATTGTTTTTACTTGGGCACACAGGTGCTAAATGACCTTTATGGCAAAAACAGTCTCGAAATGAACACCTCGCTTTTTCGTGATTCTTCCTACCGCAAACCTCACATTTTGGAAACGTTTGTTGATTGGAAATAGATGAATCATGCGCCTTACCATTGTCGTGACCACTCCTACCGGCTCGATTTGTCGGTAGAACATTATGTCTTCCTGAATAGTTACCAGCATAATGAATTTCTGGCTCGTGTTTTATGAAAACGGCTGACTCGCTTTGGACAGATGGATGGGCGGCTGATTTGGTGGTTGCAATATTTACCACTGCCTCCAGTGTCACGGTAACTTTCTCCTCGAAAAGGCGGTCTTGAACTGCACCCCTGTCATATCCAATTATGAACTGATCTCGTAACACCATCTGAAGATGGTCCACACCAAAGTCACACAAAGCTGCTAACTCCCGTATTCGTGCACTCCACTCTCTGGCCGATTCACTAGATGATTTACGCGCAGTGTAAAATTTATAACGCGCGGCAAAAACTGGCAAACTTATTTTGAAATAATCTGACAAAAGTTTGATCAAATCATCATACTTTTTTGTCTCTGGTTCCACAGGTAAACATAAATTATGCACCAACTTGTATGCATCCTCGTTGAATGTGTTTAACAGGATTGCTTTCTTACGGTCCTCTTCCGTAATCGCATTCGCTTTGTAGTAATTTTCGATGCGCCTTTTAAATATACCCCAGTCTGAATTTGCCGGGTCAAATTCGCGTAAATGGCCGATGCTGGAAACAGCCATTTTATACACTCTTCACTGAAACACGTGAATTACTTCAGTTTGACTCGTGGGTTCTTTTAGAATAAAATTAATTTGAACTATATTCCACTGTAAAAACGTCCTCGTCGCCACTATGTAATATTCTGGAACTAATACACAATATAAGTTTAGGTACTCATTTATTGTTCCTGAATATTATACTTCACACATCTAACATCAAATCGTACATGCCCTATATATTGCCTGGTGTCGCTCCGCGACACCTGTGTTCCATTAACTCTTAATTAGCGCATGCGCTAATTAAGAGGTACAATATATCACACATATATGTCACAAAACACGAATGATCTTTAGTTTCCGGTTTCGAAACTATACATCCCTTTGTTATTGTTGGAAAATCGAGAACTTCCATATCATTGCCTACAATAGACAACATTCCGGGAGTTTTTATCACCGCCTAGGGTAGTTTCACTCGAACAGATGATTTCAAATTGGTATCATTGGTGTCATTGGTGATATAAAGATTTTTATAGTTCAACTTATCTCTTCTGCTAGCCCCTCCGGTTTCAAAGTATTGCAACACTTCATGGAGAATGAACATCCTTAAACTTATATTCCATTGTTCCCGAATTGAACTTCTACATTGGATTTGCCTAAGTGGGTCGGATTCTGGAACGACCGTTCAATTCAGTTGAAAAAGAATAAATTCAAAAGTATTGATGACTCGACAGGTTTTAATATTATATTTGTATTGAATCCACAGAACGGATACAAAGATATATCAAACTGCGCCATCAGACTGATATATATTTTTTTATATTGGATGTAGTTTTCCTTCACGGGTAGTAAATGTTCATAGAAAATAATTGTGTTGGGATGTTGAACAAATTAGGCAGTTTCGGCTAAATCAGAAACTTCATACATAGATTGAACTCTTCTTCGAAATTGTAAAAAAAACAATTTTTTTCACTGTGCATGGTTATTTCAATGGGCACCACATTTTCATTATTATTCTTCTCACTGAAGGATAAGTGCGAGCTAACATACAGTTGTACACACAACAAGTTGAAAATTTGTGTTGCTTCTTCAACCCAGAAGAATTGTGTAAGATCATCAAAATTTGTGGGTGCAGATTCCACCTAACTCAATCTTGTAGGCGCAAAATTCGAAATTACAGGACAAAAATTCTTATATCAGGACGATTATGTTTTTGCATGGTTCCCCTAAACAAAAATAACAGTAACTTATTTGTCTTTGAATTGACGGATCTGATACCAAATGATGCGCAAGTTATACAGTTTGCAGACTATCTAACTGA
Source organism: Gonioctena quinquepunctata (assembly GCA_018342105.1). Taxonomy (NCBI): domain Eukaryota; kingdom Metazoa; phylum Arthropoda; class Insecta; order Coleoptera; family Chrysomelidae; genus Gonioctena; species Gonioctena quinquepunctata. The sequence continues at coordinate 212,687 of JAFIRS010002140.1, forward strand.
TCATAATATTTCGGTACAATCCAAATTTCCTCCAAATATTTGGGCCGATGATAGTGCCGACTTGAACAAAACAACAAAGGTCTGAGAATCCGTCCATTCCCACTTCAACAATTCATTTTATTATTGTTCTCCATCAATTTTCGATTTCACGACAGTTTCATCAAAATTTGAAGCTTATATCAAATGCAATAGTATCAATACTCCTTCAAAATCAAGAAAAGTGCATACTCTAGAAGAAAACTCTTTCTGGAGAATCTTTTATCTCAAGGATAATAAAATTGGCACACATTTTTTCTTTACAAACTGGTTCCCAAGTATATTGTTAAGTTATTTGAATAATTTTTTGATATACCACGTGTACTAAACGGACTAAAAAGTATAAAATAATTTCTCCTGGCCCCGAACATATTTATATCCCCATACAGATTCCTAACCCCATAGAGATTGTCTTGAAAATTTGTGATTGTGAATTTTCAATAGCTATGAAAATAGTTGTAGGATTCAAAACGAAAAACGTGGGGCGCATGCAATCGATAATAATAGTGAAGAGTGTAGCTGTAGCTATCGTTGAGAGAACTCACACAACACTACATATCATTTGCCGTGCAATAAAATTGTAAGGGACTATTCATGCATCTCCAAATAGGGGTTTTCTGATGGTGTTTCCTTATTTTCCTTTCCCCACATTTTGAATGGTTGTACTCAACAGTTTTATTTCAATATATTTTCCCTTTTGCGTTTTTTCGTCTGTTTCTGCGTTAACCCCGACAAAGGTGGATTTCTCATCCTCCGACCCGATGCTTGGCTCTCTAGTGTCTGTATTGTGTTCATTGATGTTAGTATCCATAACGTTGAACTGTTTCTCACTGTAAGCATATTTAGAAATGCAGAAATTTGCTTTTTTTGCCTTATATGGGGAGAAGTAGTATACAACTCGCGAAGTTCTTCAGCTTCTGCAACTGTTCAACTAGAAATATCACTTGATGTCTATTGTACACTTACCTATTTCACTCGTCTTTCCGAATTTAAAAACGTTTTTTCTGGGTGTTCAACCATCAGATATTTCTTTGTTTTGCTCAATTAGCCGTCGTTTTTGGGTCTTTTCACTTTCGCGCCAAAGTCTAGATCGAAAAACAATGGCCGCTCGTCTCTGGTGTGACCCCTACCTCCCTTTATGTGGTCCGTTAAAAATAAAGAACATATAGATGGACAAGGAAACGTGTAAATATTGTATTGTCATCCAGTTTCGAGCTATTTCAGGAGTTTCGAATCTCTAGCTGATCTGGAAGTTAGTTTAAAATCGACTGCAAGATTTATACCGTGCAGACACGAAAGCGAGCTGATATAACGATTTTTTTTTTATATGTTCCTACCACTGTACGAATAAATTGCTGTACCGTATTGAACTGTGTTCATTTCATTCATGTGTATTCAGGCAGTTTCATGGACAAGTAACCAGTTTCCTACCTCAAAATTCTTATTACCTGGCTGATGTGACCAGATTCGTATCGTCCGTAGTGACACTCACTCTAGTGACAGAATTGTGCCCAATGAACTATAAAAATTTGTTGTTATCAATATTTCCTGAAAGGCTCGAAGCTTTATCATTCATTAACCAAACTGAAAGTCGTTTCCAAAAGTTACAATCCTTGCCAACTGGTTCCTTGTTTTCCATGATCACTGAAGTTTTTCCGAAGATCCAAACGGAAGTTACGTTGAAAATTTCACACTTCTATTTCTATGAAATTTCATGGAAACGATACATCACAAGTGTCATATAGATCAGAAAGTAGGTATATCAGTTGTATGACGACGAAAGGAAATGAAGCAATTCGATAGAAGTTTGTTAACCTTGTAGTTTTGAAAGGAAAAATCGGATATTGTTGGAAATATAGGCAGTCACCAATAGTGGTAAAATTTCTGTACTGTGATTCGAACCAACATTTATTTCAATAGTTTCGTACAGTAACACTCTTTATGGGTGTAATAAAAAAAAGTGACATGAATACACGCACCTCAATAAAGATGACGACTGCCAGAAGGGGTGAAAAATATTTCCTTATTGCTTCTAAGTCTAGCTCAGCTGTTCACAGGTCTTACAAAAAACACTCCCTGTCCTCACGAACAAACATCAACACCATCCGTTTTGAAAATTGGTACTTATACTCATCAGAAGCAGAATTAACGATGATTCCAAAAGTACTGAGAATTACAATTTGCAGAGCAAAAGTCCTGTAGAATATTTTCCCAAATGTCAATCATGGAAACTGAGAGGAATAATATTAATTTCCAGTTTTGAGCAGAGAAAAAATAAAGTACCTATGATGAAATTGAAAAGGCATATAGAATGAAAATTAGTTTGTTTTCAGATTAATATATTAACTGAAAATAATGTTTTATGGTATAACATTGTATAGAATGAATGTTACAATGAATAAGCCTCAGATATACCAGAACTCTTCGTAGAATTGAATGAGTGCAAATTCATTCGGATATTTAAATTATGCTTAATTTTTTTCTCAATATGCCAGCACTCCACAGAATAATTATTTTAGAGAAAACTCACGAATATAATCTTCTTGCATACGCTGTTTCATATTTTTTTGTTTCCTGTGAACTTTGTTAAGACTGAAAATCTTCTGCATATATGATGACGCTGTTAAAGAATTAGATCGAATAGGTAGTAAGTTAATTGAAACTGAGAATTAGTAGAGTTTCAGATCACTCAAGAGTTGAAACCTCATATGCGTTATTATCAATCAACCAATATTTTCAGCCTGATTTGCATTAAAAATTCAGGATTTTTTTCTGGGAATATGAATTGATTATTGTTACCAAAATATTCTATATCTGAAAAATTCAAATATGGTCTTGTGTGAAGATAGGAATTTTTTTAAATCATCCCAGTCATATAAACTATCATCTTGTTTTATCTGTTTCATCTAATGTATATATATGTATATATATATATATATATATATAAATATAATATATATATATATATATATATATATATATATATATATATATATATATATATATATATATACAGAGTGGCCACTTTTTTAATGGGATTGTATTGGTAACTTTCAAACCATAAGAGTTAGAAGGTTGGTCAAATGGAGAAAAAGTTGCATTCATAGAAGCATTGTCAAGCAGTTCAAACAAATAGAGATTATCAACTGAATGGAACGTAACAGAATCAAAGCAAGAAACAAGTAATAATTATTTACAAATTTCAAGAGGTGAAAAACCTAATTCATAATAATTAAACGAAACTATCATTTAATGAAAAAAAAATCAAATGATTATTCGAAAGTAAATGATGAACATTAATGAAGTAAGTGTTCGAAATGTCAACCATTTTGTAAAATGCACTTTGCGGTTCTGGAACACCTACTTCTTATACATTTGCTTATTTCGTCTCCTTGAATACCTTCCAATACTTTCTCAATCTTCTCGCGAGGAATTATTATTGTTGGATTTGTCATTTGTTCCGTTGAAACAAATTACAGAATCGTACTTTATTTTGAGATCATTACGATATAATTTTTGCAAGGCTTGGTATTCAAATTTAAAATCATTGTATTCGCGTCTCTTGACTATTTTATTAACAGCAGTTTTTGATAAATTGCATTCACTGGCAACAGTTCTCGATTTTTTTTCTGGGTTCAATTGAATTTGGGTCAGAACATTGATATCGTTGACAGACTTGTTTTTTCTTACATACACACAACTCTAGGTTTATTGAATGTATTATTTTCAAGTAGTAGGCCGTGGATAAAAAAGAACATAACAAGAACATAACAAGAAATTATTTGTCACTTCGTTTATTATTGTGTCACAAGAACTTGTCATCAAATACTTTTCTGAGTAATTTCAATTGAACTTATTCGATATGGTAAGATACACAAATGAAGAAAAGAGAGATATGTACGAAGTGTACATAAAACTAGATAGAAATTCGTTCAAAGCACAACAAAGGTATGGTGAATTATATCCTGAAAGATCAACACCAAATATTAAAATGTTTCGACGTTTATCTACAACGTTACTTGCACATAATTCATTCATCAAACCTAGAGGTCCTTATGTACGACGAAACGAGCCTATCAATGACATCAATGTTCTGGCCCAAATTCGAATGAATCCAGGAATAGGATCGAAAACTATGGCCAGTGAATGCAATTTATCAAAAAGTGCTGTTAATAAAATAGTCAAGAGACACGGATACCATGACTATAAATACCAAGCCGTGCAAAAACTATATCGCAATGATCCTGAGAGAAGGTTGCAATTCTGTAATTGGTTTCAACGGAAGGTGCGGAATAACAACAATTTTGCGCACAATATCATTTGGGAAGACGAAACGACACTCACAAATTCTGGCATGTTCAATCGAAGGAACAAACATTTTTATGCCACAGAAAATCCTCACTTAATTCATGAAGTTAGACATCCATATCGTTTTTCTTTGAACATATGGTGCGGTTTATTGAATAATAAATTACTGGGACCCTATTTTATTGACGGCAACCTAACCGGAGCAAAATATGTAGAAATTATAGAAGAAATGTTGGATGATCTTCCTATATGGTATCGGCTTAATAGTCCATGGTTCCAACAAGACGGATGTGGTCCACACAACTCAAGAATAGTCACAGACTATCTAAATCGAACTTTTCCCGATTCATGGATTGGAACAAGAGGTCCAGTAGCATGGCCTACCAGATCTCCGGATTTGAATCCGCTGGATTTTTATTTGTGGGGATATCTCAAAAATAAAATTTATGATACTACGAACCCGACAATAGAGATTCTTCGCGAGAAGATTGAGAATGTATTGGAAGGTATTCAAGGAGACGAAATAAGCAAATGTATAAGAAGTATGGGTTTCAGAACCGCAAAGTGCATTTTACAAAATGGTGGACATTTCGAACACTTACTTCATTAATGTTCATCATTTACTTTCGAATAATCATTTGATTTTTCTTTCATTAAATGATAGTTTCGTTTAATTATTATGAATTAGGTTTTTCACCTCTTGAAATTTGTAAATAATTATTACTTGTTTCTTGCTATGATTCTGTTACGTTCCATTCAGTTGAAGATGAGTTAGTTGATTTTCTTATCGAAATGTATTGCATGTTGTTAATTAAACTAAAGGTACCTAAATGTAATACAGATCCGACCCAAAGAAATTTGGATAAGGGTCAAAATCACCTGAAAATCAACTTTGAATGACATTGTATGATATATCGTTGAATTCAGCGTTAAAAGTTATTTCGAAAAGTGTCATAAAATATGCAGGTCCGTATTGAAAAAAATGAGGTTGAGGGTGGCCCAGAGCGTACGAAACGTTGGATACGGAATCTGATTATGTTAAATGTAGGATAATTTACTGTCGAATAAAAAACTCTCGTGACATTTTTTGATAATATTCGAAATAAAGTGGGAAAAAAAGAAAAATCAAAATGACAGAATTTACTTTTCTTATGATTTCTCAATAACCGGCCCTGATAATCTCGATTTGTTTGAACTGCTTGACAATGCTTCTATGAATGCAACTTTTTCTCCATTTGACCGACCTTCTAACTCTTATGGTTTAAAAGTTACCAATACAATCCCATTAAAAAAGTGGCCACTCTGTATATATATATATATATATATATATATATATATATATATATATATATATATATATATATATATATATATATATATATATATGTATATATGTATATATATATATATGTATATATGTATATATATATATGTCTATCTTTTTTTCGCTGGACATGTATATGAAAATATTGAAATAGCTTGGGAAAATATATCAGGTACACAGTGATCATAAAATGCTACAATGACCTATTCGGTCTGAAAAACATTGCATCAGAGCATGTTTGATACTGACTTGATTATTGCTCCGTTACCTACCATAAACTTTGCTTCAAATTTTGCTTTCATAAATTCCCAATCATTGAATTGTTGATACCTGAATACTATATCATTCAGTTTTGATGATCTAAGACACATACTTTTGTATTATTGTCACCATCGTGTGATTTCAGATTATTCAGAAATTTGGGAAGGCTTCAAATCAGCCGACTTGATGGGGTCATTTTGAATCCTACGATATTTGCTTCAGGACTGTTGTCGATATTGATATTTTTTTCTTCAAATTATCATCGATAAATTTTTTGTTTTTCCAAAAATATAATTATGTCATGTATATTCAATATATCAATATTTATTGCGTTTGATCTTTATTTCATATAGATTGATTCACCAATTCCAATTTTCCAGCATAGACATTGATTTGGCACGATAAATGTATATGAGATTTCCACCGGAGTCTTAAGAGGGTTCAGTAAAGGCAAAAAGGAAACTGGCACCCACAAATTTTTTGCAGCCCCTATTCCAACAATTGTTTAAATTCTTCCGAAGGTAGCGAGGGTAGAGTCGTCTCTCTTTGTTCACTCGAAGGGTTGATCTTCGATGGATCTCGTCGGATTTGCTCTGAAGGTGTTCAAACTCTCCGATAAGATTTTCGTTCTGCACAAGTCTTACCGACTACACCGGTGGGACCATTGGAGTAAAAAAACGTTTCTCCAAAACGACTCATTCCGATACAAGGTTCACAACTATCTTTGGAAGGAGTATCAAATGGGACGAATTTTGGAGTAGTGATTCTTGTAAAATGTAGATAACAATTTTGATTTTGTCTCATCGGTGGAGCTGCCTCAACAACTTCGCAGATAACGGCTGCCTTGTGGACACGATTGCTACATAATTTGCACCGTGTTACGATCACAACACATGAAGAATCCCATAACTTGCCAGTTTCCATACTCACATATATTTGTATGGAATTGAATGTATGAGATCGGATGTTCAGTTCTTCTTGGATTTTTCTATGAATGTTATGCTGATTTCACTCCATCGAATATTTGGTAACTTCAACGTATAACGTTTCAATGTTTCATGTCCAGATTGATCGAAAGAGCATCCAATCAAAACTAACGAAGGACTATTCTCTTTATTTGACAGCTTTAATTTAACAATGAATCAAATGGATACTGTCAAAAATTAGTATGTCAACTACTGTGATTATATTTTGGCCCACTATTGATTTCCTTCAGAACACTCCCCGTACATTCACTCACGATTGATATAATAAGGACCAGAGAGCATGGAGAACAGTAAGCAAAATCGAATAAAAAGAAATTACTGAATATGTACCATAAATAATAAATCATGCAAATGTGATTAAGGAGCGCACTGGTAGTGACACCTCGCAAATTCCGCTTTTGTAATTCGTCCATGGGTCCCGAAGGAAATTATAAACTACGTTACCGTCTTCTCTTTCTCTCGAGCCAAGTCTTCACCACTCCATAGAAACGCAGGTGAAATTGGGTGGGTATATACTTTATGTGTGTTTACTTTGAATTGCATTCATTATTCTTGAATTATCCGGAGTCCGGGGCTTGTCCCTGTTTTCGAGATATTCCTCCACTGCTTCGCGTTTGATTTCATTGCAATTTGTTGAACATTTTTCCGAGTGTATCTTTTTCGTTATATATGCAATGCAAAAAGTATAGATGTGACATCTACATAGGTTTGTTTATGTCTAAATTTTGCTGGTGAAAATCTATTCGTATCACAAAATAGATAATTCCTCATGTGGTATCAATAACAGAAAAATGAATATGGTACGAGGTAAGTGTATACTGAGGATGAATTTTGCAAAATTCTTATACAAACGGGTCCAAACTATTTTGAACTATGAAATTGTTGATTTAAAAGAAACACGACAGAACACGCCATTTTATTTATGCTTGAAAATGATTTTTTTATTATGTCTGAATTTTGCACCACAGTTGGTAAATCAACCCCTATCATAGAACAGGTTATATGTCAAAGATTATCAATAACAGGATGATGAAAGATTGTTGGAGAGTTGAATTATTAGGTTAGGTACGTACTGGAGAAATTTCAATTTCACCCCATTCTTCGACTACGGAGACATTTTTCATTCCTGAATTCTGCACACCAGGCAATACAATCCACCTTTTCTCTTTTTCTGTTCTTTGGCCTTTTCCTACCTGGGAGTTGGCCAGTTCATTATTTATTTCAGTTGGGCAGGGTCACAGTTGAGTGAGTCTGAGTCAAGCTCATCCCCTGAAATTGTTAGTCATACGCAGAAAGGTGTAAATGGGAGTTAGGGACAGATAGCACAACACAGGAAAAAAAATTTCTCTTTCCGGGGTAACGGCGGAGAATTTACACCCAGAAATGTTACCTCGGGTTTATAGAACCCAGGGTAATAAAGATAAGGATATAAATTGTTATAAATGATGATTTTAAAGATTTATTTTATGATAATTGAGGAATTTCATAAGGAGTAGCATTGCCTTTGAATTCAGTTCTTTCACTACAGTAAATATGTTCATTGAAGATGTGATTCCACTTTCACTGAATTTTCCGTATGAACTGAAATTGGGTACCTCATTGATAGGACATTCCAGTATCATGTGTTCTAAGGTTTTGACTTTTCGACATTCGCAATTGGGGGTGTCTTTTATGCAAATTCTGTGGAGGAGGCCCCCCATAAGACAATGTCCCGTTCTCATCCTTATGATGGTTGTTAGATGCCGCCTGTTTATGAAGGGAAATTTTGAGAACCATGGTACTTGTGGGAAGTAATCCTGAACTTTGACATAGGATCTTCCTTTTATTCAAGTCGTGGTTTGCCAATATTCTGCAAAACTTCCTTTTATTCTTATTTTTATGTGCGGTTATGATTCATTTCTATCTATCTCCAATTCCATGGAAATACTCAGTTTTCTTCCCACGTTTGCAAGTATATCAGCTGTCTCATTTCTATATATTCCAAAATGTCCAGGTATCCATGCTAGACCAATTTTGTTCTCATTTTCGTTCAAGTCTACAATGAGTTGTTTAGTCTTGAGGAAAATATAATCACTTTTGAATTCAATTCTCGTATTTGACAGTTTTTCAACAGCGCCTAATGAATCCGTAAAAATGATACAATGTGTAATTCCAGTTAGTATGCTAGAGCAAATTCCTTTGTTTATTGTTATAATTTCTGCTGTACAAATATTGATGTGACTTGGTAGTTCAGAAGAGGATGAATATGCTATACATGAAATGTGTACCCCCATACCTGTTTGCTCATCACTTTTGAAGGCATTAGTATAGACAAATGAATGGGATTGTTCATATTCTTGAGTGGACATTGCAAACATATTTTTTTTGTTGATATATTTTTTTTTCCAAATTCAGATAGGGAATTGCTACTTTTTTGTATATTATAATCGAATTCAAAGCAAGGTAATATATTGCTCCTATAAAATAGTGTTTCATATGGTTCCAAATAGTTATTTCCATCAATCATATGAGGAGTTTCTTCATGGCGCTAATACTCCTGCTTGGATCTACAAAATTCCCGTAATTTTATCGAATTTGAGATGAGTGGGTGTTTGGCATATCCAAGAATTTTGAGTAAAAATTTTATAGCCAACCACTTTCGCCTATACTCAAGAGAGATCTCGGCTGTTTCTGCCAATAGGGCATTTGTTGGAGTGCTTTCATGCATCCTGTTATGATTCTTATTGCTTCGATTTGGACTGAATCTAGTTTGCTCAACATTTCACTGAGAGTTGGTTTGATAAACATAGTCCCAAAGTCCAAATCCAAATTCATTGTAGGTCATTGTAGGGTCTGCTCCCACCATACTCTACAAAAAGATCGTATAATATTTATACCTTTTATTGCTTTACCTATTATCTGCTCTGTTTGTTTCTCCCAGTTAAAATTTTGAGACCAAATAACAACTAAATAGGTGATATTGGTTTTATATAATGAATGCTGTTATTAATAATTATAGGCTCTATATTATTTCTTGTTCTATTACTGGGGTGAAAGAACATTGTCTCACACTTATTTATTGAGAGTTGAAAGTTGTGGGTGTTCATCCATTTGGTAATTTGGTGCAATGCTGCATTCATTTGTGTTGTCATATACTGGGTATTGTAACCTTTGATGAGTAGTGAATAATCATCTGCATATGAGAGAAGGGTAATATTTTCTGGTATCATTAAGTATATTGATTTTGTGTATATATTTAAAAGAACCTTTTTGCTAATCCCATTGTCGATTGTTTTGGTCCATGAGTGAGGCCATTTCCTCTCTCTTATATATAAATTCATATTATTCATGAGTCTTAAAATGAGATTGGAAAGATCTAATGAAATATCCATTCCAATTAAATACTCGTATAGCAAGTTAATATTCACATGATCGCATGCTGCTTTGATATCAAGGAATACGGCTATAACAGATCGATTTTGGCTAAAAGATTGTTGAATATCCTGTTTAAAAAGGTGATAGTATTCAATTGTGTTCTATTTGCCACTCTGATCTATTTTAAATCATGATTTCTAAGGTTTTACAAACACATGAAGCCAAGGTTATAACTCGACACCTATCAGCTAATTCAAGTCGTCTGTTTGGTTTAAGGAATGCAATTGTCACATGTTCTTTCCATTGTGACGGTATGTCCCCTTGAAAAAGACAGTTATTGTATATTTGGAACAGCTTAGTTAACGCTAAATTTTGAAAATTTTGCAATATTTCTTTACAAGACTATTTTCCAATTCAATTATAGTAAATTGTTCTATATTATTATTATTATGTGGTTTCAAGGTGGAATCTGGCACAATTTGACAAGCTGTGAGGTTATTAAGAATTGTTATACTCGTTAATTGATTATTTGTTATAGATATTGTGTAATTACATTATTGATTTTTATCACAATAATAATGTCCTTTATTTTAATAATTAGATACTGGAATTTATTAGTTTGAAACCTATCATTGCTCTTGATTTCACAAAATTTAAGGTTTTGCTTTACTATAATAGCTACTCCAGCCTTTCCGTCCTGGCGGTCTCTGCGAATAACTACATGATTTTTCAAGTAGAAATTACGATTGGGTTTGAACCAAGTTTCGTTGAGTAGTATAATGTCTGGTTGTTCAATTCTAATTGAATTGGTAAGGCTATATCTGTTTGGGTTAACACTACCAATATTCCATTAGATAATTTTCCATTGATTGTTTTCCATTTCTTTCTTTCTGTTTTTTTCTGTATGTATGTATATTCCCAATTTATCTACTTGGGTTCGTCTTTATCCGGTGGCATATTAGAGAGATGATAATACGTATTTATCAGATCTCTAAGTTGTTTGAATTCATGATTTATTCGCATAAAATTGTTATAATATTCGATAAATATTTGTGAATCTGAATATTCATTTCGTGAGGAGGTACTTGGTGTCTGATAGGATTTTTGCGAGGCACTTATAGGCATAAATTGTTGTGACGGAAAATAACTATGTTGAGTCAGGGTAGAACTATGTTGTTTGGAAATTGTTTCACGGGATATGTTTTCAGGTCTTCCATTTGGGAAGTATGAACATCCATCATGCATATGCAGAGGCAAGAAATGAGATTGAAAAAGTAAAAAAAAAAGAGATATTTATATTACAAAAAGCATGTTATATATTATTTTGATATCCCCTACTTTACACTTCTGCAAGATTCATCCTCCAAAAAATTAGAATCCGGATGTACTATGGTAGGTCTATCATTCCCATATAGGCTCATAAATGGCCAAATCAACTGCTCTCATTTAACTAGGTCGCATGCAATTTTTAGTTTTCCAATACAACAGAAGAAATATCATCACAATACTACATGTCTCAACACCCCATTCAAACCTGGGACTAAACTCCCAATACCCAGGATTTGTCAAGCTATCAACCAATATCTCAGTAATGTGGATATTTTTTTTTTTTGCAATTATAATAACTTCAAAAACATCTCAACGATCTTATTTTGTACTTACCGAAATTATATTGATTTGTAACACATTTCATATCATCACTGTACCCACTTACTAAAACTATTTTAATTTGTAAACATTTCATGAACAATATTCACTACTATTATTTATTTCGAGAGAAATCTGTAATTGGACGTGTCTGTTGATTATTAATGAATAAAAATATGATAAAAATAAAAATCATGAATTTTTTCATCATATGTGTTTTGGATTGGATTTTTATTCTGTGAAGAACTAGCTACTGCTTGGTATGTCTCTGGTTGACAATTATCTGATTGTCTGATGTGAGGGTGGCCCGTGTTGGTAACATTGGGAAGTCTTGAGGGTGTCTAATAAAACTCTGTCTATTGTTTTGTACTCCAGACTGTTGTACTTTTGTATGTGATAGGTACCATTTGATAAGCATCAAAGTGAGAGAGGTTATCATAAGCCATTGTTGATTTGATTGCCTTTTGTCGTTTGAATTCGGGACAAACTCTATCGGTAGATTTATGACTGTAGCTTTACAAAAGGACGATCTTCCCCACCTTCCTTCAGAATATCATGAATTCGACTACAATTGTGACATTTGGCCTTACTTTTGCATTGGTTTTTGACATGTCCATATATCAAGCATCGTAAGCATTGAGTTACTGAAGGTACATATGGAATTACTGGAGTACTCAAGTGACAAATATTTATAGATCTAGGTAGAGTTATACCTTCAAAAGTGAATAGAATTGCGGTTGTTGGAACATATTCCACGTTTCCATCTGTTATTGGTTTTCGGTTGAATCTTCTTATATCCGGAATGTTATAAGAACACTCTGCCATGCTTTTAATATCATCCACTGAGAAAGAAGTACCCACATAACGAGCAATGCCATTACATATTACTTGATTGTATTATATTTCATAACCTTTATTTTTCAAAGATTCATTTATTACAAATTCATTAGCAGATTCACGTGAACAAAACTGAACACCTATTTTATTAACTCCCTTGCTATCAATTCTTTTGAATCTTTGAGTTTGAGGTCAAATATTCCTCTCGCAATTTTCATGTGAATATATTTCCCAATGTTGTTTCCAGATATGTTTTTATTGATTCAATTATAACTAGATAAGTAGCATTATAGAATAAATGATGTTGTTTTTTACTTATGCTAGTTTTTTGTTCTTGTTCGGTTTTTTCGTACCATGAACTCATCGTTTTTATCTCCTGTATCTGTGTTCGTTGTTCCACTTTCGATATTATAATCAATTTCATTGCGGGGAGGGGTTGTTCGCCCCTGCCCCCCTGGCCCCCTGCATCCCCCAGCTTCGGGGAGTCTTTTTCAACTTCTTATGCTACTCCTTAAAATATTTGAAAATATCAACTCACCAAAATGTTATAGTAATAGGACAGCGTGATTTCACAAAGGTAGATGTTAGTAAGATTACACCTGTGAACTCGAAAGATTCAGCAAAAAGCGAAACACTTATTCCACAATCCACCTCTATTTTAAAACAGGTTATAGTGAAATCATTTTTCACGAGGATAGCACTCCAGGTTCGGGTACATGCAAAAAAAAAACTCAAACTGTAACCCCAAGGATCAAAACTACCCCCGAATAGTTATTAATTTATTGTTTATTTGCGAAGTTCCAATTTGGAACTAGAAGAAGCTGTGTGTCAGGACGTGAAGAATACATTATACCAACGAACATTATGGTACGTAAAATGGACGTCATTTTGATCTTCGAATAGGTAGGAGTCTTATTGAAATTCCATCTTCACTACTATGGATTTTCATTCGATCAACTTACGCCGAGGAGTGAGTAATGTTAACAAGGAACCATTTATTGAATTAGTTTCCACGAGATTTTTGCAAATTTCTAGCATTAAATCCAAAAATAGTATAAGGAAGAAGGATCTTTTCGAAATCCTTGCGAGCAAAGCCGCAGGAATGGGTCAGATGAAGCTACATGGAGAAAGGAAATAGGGGAAAAACAAAAGGAGTTGAAGTTACTCCATGACTACCCGAATAATTCTCGTTTTAGATATCAGAGCAAGTCTACGATCGACTATGTATAGATAAAGAATATATTTCATGTTTTGTTGCTTCACCGGGACTCTCTGATAACGAGGCTATCCGATTCTCTGTCAGCATCGAACATACTGATGAGCATAATCGTTTCAAATATGGAAGATTGTATAGAACCGCAAACTATGATAGGTTCTACCAAAACTGCCTCCAAACAAACTGGGAATTTACCTCAGATAACAATAATCCTTTTCGTGAATTCTACAGTTGTCTCACCACTATTCTCAATGAATATTATCCCTATCAGAAGATTGAAGATTAAAATAGAAAGTAATGGCTAACTGAAGGCATAAAAATCTCTTCTAAAAATTTACGCTCACTGATCTACATGAAAAAAATCACTAGAAATAAATCTTTTCATAAACATGTCAGGCGATATAGGATAATCTAAAAAAAGGTGATCATTATCGCAAAAAGTAAATTTCATCATGAAAGAATTGCTCACTCGAATAATATGAATGAAACGTGGTCCATGATAAACGACTTCAGAGGAAAGCAACACAGAAATCGAGTTTATCCCCCAATTCGCGCAGATGTACTTAATGGATATTACTGTTCAATAGCTGGCAAGCTAACATCCAACACCACAACTTTGTACGATCCACTAATACATCTCGAGAAACATGTCATAAACAAGAAATTTGTCTTGTATCCGACAGATGTCAGTGAACTGAAGGAGGTGATCCGCTCTATAAAAAAAAAAAGGCTTGCGGAATTGACGAAATCCCACTACACACTGTAATTAGTTGTGAACAGTTTGGATTCCAATCGAAAAGAACACCCATGATGTCACGAAAATTAATTAGCCCACTCATTTCAGAAAGGCCACCAGATACCTTTTTGGTGAAAGACCCTATAATAGTTTGCAAGAGTTCAACGAAGACATTTAAAAAAAATAATGTATATGTTCTTTCAAATCTTGATATTTTATTATTAAATTTTTACACTTTGGGATGGGTTCTAAAATTGTACTGTTTGTGTTCAATTGTATTCACACGTACGTCATATTCTTTATGTTTTTTATGTTTCTACATACATAAAATTAATATTTACTTTGTCAATAAGATTTACTCTTTGGACAATAAAGCATATTTATTATTATTATTAATAAATATATATATATATATATATATATATATATATATATATAATGAAAAAGGGATCTTTATTTTGGGTATGCAGTCGTAGGGATGAAGTGAGTATACTCTTTTTTCTGTTCGAAATTCCACTTGATCTGGTCAACATTGTGTCAAATGAATATCTTCCCTATAATGTACAATCCATAAGTGTTTTTTACATAAATTTTCATTTATACATTGTACATTAGTTGTATGTTTAACATTAGTATTTTTTCCATGTATTTACAAGTTTTGCTCGAAGTTAACCTCACTTTCAGTTTCTGATGAAGAGCCAATAAAGTCTCGAAAGCTCGAACAGAAAAAAAAATATACTCACTTCATCCCTACGACTGCATACCCAAAATGAAGATCCCTTTTTCATTAATATAGACAGTCGTCCAACCTCAACTTCTATATACACTGTGTCCGTAAAGTATGGAACAAATTCATTTTCAGCTAAACAGTTTATTTTAAGAAATAATCCTGAAACACATCGATTTTTGATGTTAATTTACCGTATTTTAAAATAATAATCTAATATACAGGGTGAATTACGTTCGAGTAATGACGTCACCGTCATTTTTTTTAAAGTTTTGCTGATTCCAAAAATGTATCACATGTTGATTCCAATTGGTACAGGGTGGACAAAAATACAATAGTTTTGTGTGTGCTCATAAAGTAACGCGTAACATTCTTTATTAGGTAAATTAACAATATTATCAAAAATACTTATTGTCTAGCGGACAGAATATGCTGGAATACATGACTTTATAAATGTTCGAACTGCAGCCCTTGCTGTATTTGACAGTAACTCAAACGGTGTACAAATTCTTGTTGAACCTTGTGTATGGTTTCTTGCGTAATATTGTTTATTTCTGTTCGAATTTTCTCTTGTACATCTGCAATATTTGCTGGTTTCGTTTTATAAATAACATTCTTCAGATGGCCCCACAGAAAATAATCCAAAGGATTTAAATCTGGTGACCTCGCTGGCCATTCAGTGGGTCCACGTCTACCAATCCACCTGTTCGGAAAAATTTCATCTAGGTACCTTCTAACATCTACAGCATAATGTGGAGGTGCACCATCCTGTTGAAACCATAAACTTTCATCAAAACCTCAAGGATTACGTCTGCTGGGAAACAAATTACGTAAAGTAGGTACGAGATACCCCCTTAAAAACTCAAGGTTCGTTGCCCCGTTTGAATTACCTTCGAAAAAGTAGGGTCCGATGATTCGATTTCGTACAATTCCAGCCCATACATTTACCTTTTAAGGGTATTGTGTATGATGCTCACGCATCCAGTGGGGGTTTTCTTTTGCCCAGTATCTACAATTCTGACGGTTAACCTCACCATTAAACATGAAAGTGGACTCATCAGAAAAAATAATGTTTTGTATCAAGAGAGGGTCTCGGTGACATTTATCCATCATTTCTCCGCAAAATTGGAGTCTTCTATCGGGATCATCTTCGTTTAATTCTTGCACAAGTTTGATTTTATAAGGATGCCATTTTTCAAGCTTCAATAGTTTGTGTACCGTTGTTTTGCTAACACCGATATAGCGACTAACTTTACGAACAGAAGTGTGCGCATCTTCTTCAAAACTCAGTAAAACATCTAATGCTGTATCAGCATTTGCAGGGGGACGACCTGATTTGCGTACATTTTCAACATTACCAATTTCTCGAAATTTCGTTTCAATCTTACTGACTGTTGAACGCGTTATAGGTCTTTCTGGATATTTATCATTAAACAAATTGCACACTTCCATCCGAGTTCGCGATCTGTCTCCATACCCAATCATCATAAGTATTTCAATTCTTTTACACTTAACTCCATTTCTACTTCCAATTAAATCTAAGCAATCAATCGAATATCCACGAATACCAAAAATATTGTAGTACTAAACTGTCACTGAACATCAATAAATTACTAAACAAATAATGACATTTTCCAAAAAAGTAGACGACTATGTTTTTTATAAATAGATAAGAATCATATTCTGTCTGCTAGACCACAAGTACCAAACATGTTTGGAAACAGCTCATATTCTGTCTGCTAGACCACAAGTACCAAACATGTTTGGAAACAGCTCATTTTTATTACTCTAAACATGTAGCAAACTACGGGGTGTTACATTTAAACCAATTGCCGCTAGACAATAAGTATTTTTGATAATATTGTTAATTTACCTAATAAAGAATGTTACGCGTTACTTTATGAGCACACACAAAACTATTGTATTTTTGTCCACCCTGTACCAATTGGAATCAACATGTGATACATTTTTGGAATCAGCTCAGCTAGAGTAATCCGAAAATTGAGACAAAATGGGGGTGTTCCATTTAAAAAAATGACGGTGACGTTATTACTCGAACGTAATTCACCCTGTATATTAGATTATTATTTTAAAATACGGTAAATCAACATCAAAAATCGACGTGTTTCAGGATTATTTCTAAAATGACCTGTTTAGCTAAAATGAATTTGTTCCATACTTTACGGACACAGTGTATATATATATATATATATATATATATATATATATATATATATATATATATATATATATATATATGTATATATATATATTCTTATTCATTCATGATTTGAATACGAATTCGTTAAACAGTGAGCGATAGATGAAGGTTAATTTGACGCCATCTTGAAACATATCTTGACTTCATTGAAACAAATTCTAGATTGAATGCAATGATGTCGAATACTTCCCGAGATTGTACGATACGAATCCATTAAAATGTAAAATAATGAATAGCACTCTCGAAACATCATCATATGAAATTTCAGAGGAACAATAAAAGCGAAAGGAAATATCGAAATACGTAATAACCGATATACGGTAGATTCAATGGAATAAACATTCACTAATTTCTGTTAAGTAATCATACATTCAATTGGAATAGAAAGAAACCTATACACATATTGAAAAGTCTTGTTGAAACAATGTCATTCCGAATATTATTCCGAAGACAATCCTGCATAACAGATATACTTCTGAGAAGACCCCAAATGATCACCTGGAATCAAATCTTGATCTACACAATAATATGGACTCGAAACTATTCGTTTAATAATGCCTCTGGAATATAAGGGCATATTTTCAATCCGAGTCGCAGTTTCTAGAAGCAATTATGTTTTGACAAGATGATAAATCACTTTGGGAGCCAACCACCAACCAACCAAATATAATAATAGTTCACTTCGTTATAATAATGGAGAACAAAATAATTACTATTCTTTGAAAGGGTGGCTTTCTCGAATATTGTAAATCTTTTGTTATGAATGTATTACACTTGCTAACAAAACTTGGTAAAGACGATCACAACTTGAAGCGTATGAGGACTATTCTAATGTTCTGTATGTCATGTTGTATTTCACTAAAAAATAACTTTTTACGGAAAATTTATTGGCGATATTGAAAAAAAATATTAAAAGCATGTGTTTGTACAGACAAAACTATTCTTATAATAAAATTAGTATCAATACAAGATGAAATGTTAAATGAAATAGTGAAAGGTTTGTATTCATAGTGTATTGTATACACGTGATTATCGAAATGGTAGAAGTTGATTTGTGAAAAATTCAATTTATTTTGAAGAAATATTATATCCAGCCGGTAGGCAAAACGACTTCAAAAAGTGTGACAGCAACAAGTGGTTTTCTAACAACAATATTCAATGTCTTTGATATGTTGTTTTTTTCAAAGCTCTTACTCAGTTTCACCTGTTCCGGTGTCTGTCTGTCTGTCTGTCAAATGTAAATTGTGTGTAACTTTGACCCACTTATAATCGTCCGATTGATTTGAAATTTGACGATGCATTACTAAATTTATGAAAGAAAAAAAACCAAAATGGCGGCTCTAATATGACAATTTTTGGGATTATGGTCCGATTCTATTCGAAATTGGTATCTAGGGGTTTTTTGTCAAAATTCAAAAATAAATTAGATAGAAATTACTTAACTAGTTATTCAACATCATAAATACTAAAAAATTAAAAATAAATAAAGAAAACAAAATATTCAAAAACAAGCGTTTATGAGTTGTTAATAAAAACAGAACTAAAAAGTCAAAAATTAAAAATTATCAAAAAAAATTTTTAAGGACAAGCTTTAATACAAATGCACTAGAAGGAAAAAGATAATTTGTTTCATTGTTTGAGGTTATTCTGTGAGTAACAGATTCATAAGCTTGCCGCGGATACAAAAAAGGTAATCTTGCGCGGCAAAATTGTGAATCTGTAACAGAATAACCTAGATCAAACAATGAAAGAAATTATTTTTTCCTTTTAAGTTCATTTGTATAAAAGCTTGTCTTTGAACATGTTTTTTTTATAACTTTTATTTCTGTTTAATTTATATTTTGGCATATCTTTTATTAATTGTAATTGGCTAGTTGAAGGAGGTCTAGAGGAGGCCGTAATACCAAAGGTAATATTGTTCTTTTTCAGGATTATCCTTAGTTACTTCGTGTCTGTTAGGTTTGGTAGTTGTATAGTGGCAATAACATCTTGTATGACATGAACAATCAAACCATCACATTTATTCATGCTAGATTCATTATAATAAACATTTAAATTTAGAATATTAAAGTCTCTTACCATTTCTATAGCCAATGTTTCTGAAAATACCATAACATCAATATGTTCGATTTCGTTTTGCAAATATATCATCAGTTCATTAGTGTTTTCGGATATTTCTTATGTTAAAATGTATTATTGGGGGGATATCAGTCAGACGATAATTTCTCATTTTTTATTATTTTTTATTTTTGGAAATCAGTGAAACAGGGCCTCATTAATTCTAGTTTAAAATTTGTCCATCCTCTGCGATAGATTTGATATCTAAGTTACGGGCCCAATGATCAAATCAGGAATTTTTCTGACAATCAGCCCTGGAATATCATTTGATCCCAGGTACGTACCTCCTTCAATAATTATTTCACAATGTTCAGCTCCTTATTCTGGTAATCTTATCTAGTTTCAAATGTGATTCGGGAAATATTCTCATCAGATATCATTCGTGCTAGAGGATTTTATCGACAATTTTTTTAAATTTTCCCTCGAACATTTTGCCTCTAGGTGCTTCAACTCGTGCGATTTGCGGCCTTATTATCAAAGATTATTCAGATAATAAGACAGAAAGTTGCACTCTGGGAAATTTCCAGGCCACATGACTTCTCGATCATTTCAAAAAAATTTGAGCGACTATTTTCTTCATTATTTTTGAGCCAATCAAATGGCCGAAATTCCAAACAGGGAACCAATGAGATCAGTTTTATAGTGATAAAACGTCTTCTTGCTGCTTTATACTGATAAAACCACTAGTAGATTCGATATTGTTTTCCGATAACACCACACTATGCCCTGTCATTATATGTCAACGCATTCAATCCATATATTAAATATAATTCAATTACTGGAAGGAAACAGAAAATGCGAAATTCATCAAATAAGGGATATTGAGTTCACTACTTACAGTGCTTTGATATTTGAATCGAATTATACCTTTTTCAGTCCGTTAAATTAACCTTGAGCTGTCAAGTAAGGAATGATTCAATTGCAAAATACTTGAACAATCTAGAAGAGTTCTCATAGTCTGGTAGATTAATATGCCTCAATGATATGTATGAGATGAATCAGCCAGATAGTAAGATACAGGCCTTATGATCATGAAAACCTGGGTTCGAATCTGAATGGTACGCAAATAAATACTTTAATTATTTCACCCCAAAATATGTAGGAAAGCAGGGAAAACCCCCATCATTTGAATTTTCTGAAGTGATTTTTAAAAATAACTTCTCCAGTACTATAACTCAAAAATTCTATTTTCGAAAATCTTCCGAAATTTGAATTGAAAATGCGAAATACCCACATAAACATGCAGGAGGTGGGTTCATGAGAATGAATACAGATACACATTTTTTTTCCAATTCATAGAGAAAATAGTAGGTATTTCAAGTTTTTGAGTGAGTTTGAGAGCAGTGAATAATCATTCTGAATGAATCTGTAGAGCGATTCCTTCGATTTTGGAACGAGAAGAATAGTTGTAACTTTCCACGTTGAAATTGGAATATAACATGAATTCTGGAGGTTTCATTCAGTTTGAAATGTGATGTGCTGAAGGATTTTATTGCAACTTTTTTGAAAAAAATTCTCAAGCATTTTGCCTGTAGGAAATTTAACTCGTGCTGCGGCCTTATTATTTATTTATTTCCAAACGAATGCTCATCAAATATTACAGGTATTTGTTCACTACTGAGATGAATGAACTATTATCGTGGAATGTATATTGAATTATTTTGATTTTCAACGAAAATTGACATGAGGTTTTCTATCAATCTCTGACAGCCATGCCATTCTATTCAACAAAAACAAAAAATATATAAAAACAAATTGATAATAATAACCCCGCTACACTCTTCCTCCAGTCAGTTTGGCCTCCTTCGGGTTTTCGACAAAATGTATATAGGGCCGGACAAATGGCATACAATATTAACATTTCGCCAGCCTTGAAGGAAGCACCCCTTTCAACAACAAACGAATGGACAAGAAGTACAGAATAACAAAAAATACAAATCGTTACATCAAATAAACAACAGATAAATTGTGGAATTGTCATTTGAATTCAGTTATCCCTGTCGGCAGCGCGCACACTCTATTCACTACACGACGGAGTACACCATTCTTCACATTAAACTCGTACGACACTTTCACTACCTTGATAAAGAAGGGCTGCAATCCTGCCTAGCTGTCATTGAAGAGGAAGAGCATTCTCATTTTTCATTAGAACTAGTGATCCAACCTCTAGTAGCTGTTCGGATCTCTGCTTCCACTCCAGCCTAGTCAGAAATTCAGCCAGATATTCTTGATTCTAGCGCTTTCAATAATGTTGCGCTATGGACTGTGAACGTTAAAATATTTCCTGCCGATTTTCAGGGACATCCACCAAATTAATTTCTGGTAGCGCCGACATTGATCTCTCGATCAAAAAATGGGATGGCGTCAGTGCACTCTGATTATTAGGGTCTTCGATAGGGAACATAGGGGACATGAATTGAGAACAGACTCAATTCGAGCCAGCACGGAGGCAAACTCTTCAAAAGTTATGACGCAGTTCCCAACTACCCTCTTTGAGTGATATTTTGTACTCTTTATTCCCGCCTCCCAAATACCACCAAAGGTCGGTGACCCCGCCGAAATAAAGTTCCATTTTATACTTTCATTCACCAGGAAGATGCCGATATTTTCATTCTTCGATAGTAAACATTCATGAATTTTTGTCAGTTCATTAGTAGCGCTAACATAATTGGAACCATTATCCGACAAAATATTGGAAAGTTTACCCCTTCCGCTTATAAAACGGTTCAAGGCTGCAAAAAAGGCTCGAGTGTTCAATTCAGACACGAGTTTGAGATGAACGGCCCTCGAACTCATGCACACGAATGAACAAATATAGCCATTATTTGTCTTTGCCCCACGTGTTTTTCTATCCATCCTAAGGAATGGTCCACCATAGTCGACTCCTGCATTGAAAAAAAGGGGGATACTATTGACTCTTCATTTAGGTGAATTCCCCATCAAATAATTCGAGTTCACAGGTTTCACCTTGAATCAAATAATACACCTCTCAACTATTTTTTTACATGAATTTCTGCCTGATATTGGCCAAAACCGATCTCTGATAGAACATAACAGCGCTTGCGCTCCTCAATGCAATAATCTTTCATGTTCATATGTTAGAATTAAGTCAGTAAATCTGTGACCCTTCGCTAGAATTTTCGGGTGGTTTTTATTGAATATTTCAGAATTTTGTATTCTACCTCCTACACGTATTACACCATGAAGTATGAATGGGTTTAAACTCAAAATATTACTTTTTTCCCTTCACTAGATTGGTATATTCCGAGCTGAAACATTGCATTTGCACAAATCAACTGAAATATGAAGCGCGGACGCCAATTCTCTCTATTTTTTCCAGGCATGAAAATTTATTGGTCAACAATTGAGTGACATTGTCGCCATGGTTATTGGAGACGCTGGCGTACTTTCCTGTTCCGGAATTCCCTGATTCAATGTCTTTTCTTGTTAATTCCATCCAGAACTATCTTCGCGAAACCACTCAGGTATTTTAGGAGTAACGCCTCTGCTTCACAGAGTATTTTAGGAGTAACGCCTCTGCATATTAAATCAGCTGGATTTGACTTCCCTTCCATGAAATTTCACTGATCTATCGTAGTCAATGACTGAATTCCACTGACTCTGTTGGCAATGAATGTTTTCCATCTAGATGGTTCTCCCCTTATCCAAGCCAACGTGATTGTTGGATCAGTCCAATGAAATACTCTATCAACATTTAATACTAATGCAGCATTTACCTTTTTTGCCAAATTTGCCAATACAACCGCACCTCATAGCTCTAATCTGGGTAAACTGATTGTCTTTGAAGGCGCCACCGGAGATTTTGCACACAGCAAATTATAAATTACGTGTCCTGTTGAACTGACACAGCGAATATACAGGGTTGCACCGTATGCACGCTCTGATCAATCAGAGAAACCATGCAATGCAATGCTGACATACTGGTGAAGTAGTGAATGACGTGATATATGAATATTATTCATCTCACTTGATTCTTTCTCGAAATGCAACCATTTGTCCATAACTTCAGACGGAACATCTTCGTACCAAGGTATTTTGAATTTTCAAAAAATCCTGAATAATGAGTTTGGCATTAATTATGATAGGATTCAATGATTCTATTGGAACAAAAATTTGACAGACAATTGAGAGTATCGATCTTCGATTTATTTTATTTATTTTATCGAATTCTCTAATGGAATATTGAATGATATCAGAGCTAGCATTCCAATAAATACCAAGTGTTTTCCTGTATTCATTTTCACCAATACGTAACACATTCAAATCCATTTTACTATTGATTTGAAATTTCTCTAAAATATTCCGTTCATTGCTAAGCCATTTTCTCAAATCAAAGCCAGCACTTCCTAATATTTGCGAAACTTCCTTTGTATTTTAAGAATTTCAGACACTGAGTCTACACCAGTCAGCAGGTCGTCTACATGGAAGTCGTCTCTATTATTTTACTAGCGATCGGAAATGATTTGACGTTATCCATTGTTAGTTGAATAATACATCTTACCGCCAAAGAAGGAGCAGATCTAGTGCCGTAGCTGACCGTGTTCAACAGTAAAGTTTTCAATTCTTTGTTAGGTTCTGCTCTCCGAAATATTTTTTGATAACATCTTTGTTGTTCTTCTAATGAAATTTGACGGAACATTCGGGAAATGTCTGCCGCAACAACATATTTATATTCAAGGAATCTGATGAGAATTGAAAAAAATTCATTTTGTTGAGCATGTCCACAAAACTGAACATCATTGAGAGAGATACCGCTATCTGTTTTGAATCTTGCATCAAAAACCACTCCGCATTTTATGGTAATTCTACTACTTCTGATCACCGCATGATGTGGCAAAAAATATTCATTTGAGTTTTCAGACCCTTTGCTTATTTCAGACATATGATAACTCGATCCATATTCTTCCATACAACTAACATAATCTCTTCAATTCGGGATTCTCCATTAATTTTCTTTCTATTGACTGGAAACGAATCAAAGCCATTTTACGTGGGTTTCCCAATCGATTTAAATTATTTTTAAAAGAAATGCTTACTATGAACCTACCAGTGTCGTCCCGTCTTGTAGTTTTTCAAAATATTGTTCAACATAATTTTCAGCTTCGCATAGATTACGGTCGTGATTTTCAATCTCCTCGATATCCCAAAATTTTGATATTTGATCATCAATATAGTCATCAACTTTGGTTACCAAGAGACTCAAAGATACATTACTAATTGTGAATTGACATATAAGTTTCTGGCTAAAATCCATCCCAACCTAGACTTCTGTAATATGGGCATGTTTTCACAATTGTCTCTGCCCTGAGCATGAGAACCCAGTGAAATATCTATTTGACTAGATGTACTAAAAGTTGAATCCGCCAATTCGTACTCTTCCGGAATATTGAGAATAGTTTTGTCGAATGTAGAGTTTGGTAACTCATCTACAATCTTCGGTAAGATTGGGCAATTAATATTCAATTCGAACTCATCATGACATGACATTATTGAAATATTTACCTGATTGCCAATTATCTCTAGTGATTTTATTTTCATATTTCATTCGAACAATAGCAGTGTACAATAATACTTGTGACAGGCTTATGTAGGCTTATGTCGACACTCCTAAAAACTTCACAATTATCTACAATACACTGCGAAGCAGAGGAGATTTGACGGTCGGAAGTACCACCTGCTACTGACTCTGCTTTCTCCGATTCCTCTCCGCCTGCTTTGATTACCAAAATTTTCAAATCGAGTGTCCGTACAAAATTTTCAAATTTTGTTAATCGACCCTTCACTTGACCACGTCTGAATCTCAAAGCTTCCGCCATCCCGACGACACAAATCAAGGCTATACTCAACTTGGAACGATATGATGATGGTAAATGGAAAGGACTCACAGGTTATAGGATAGAATAATGGTAAATTGAAATGACTCACAGGTTATTAGAACCTCTTTTCATTTCCGTACTGCGCACTGAATCACCTTATTCAATTTTGATGACCGGCTCCGCTTCCTTCAAATAATTGTATATAGGAATACTGCCTATAATACGTTGAATGAACGATCCGGCTCGAAGGACCAAATGTTCACTACTGAGGTGAAATAAACTATTATTATGAACTGTATATCGAATAATTTCTATTTCCAACGAAAACTGACATGAGGTTTCTTATTAATCTCTGACAGCCATGTCATTCTATTAAACAAAAACAAAAACATATATAAAAACAAATCGATAATGATATCTCCGCTACACCCTATCTTCAGTCAGTTTGGCCTCCTTTGGGTTCTCATCAAAATGTATACAGGGCCGGACGAATAGCATACAATATTTAAAAGTATGGTTAAAAAATGATAAGATGCCTATGAATAAGATTAAAATTATTAAAACTATTGAATCTAGTACAAACATAATATAAATTTGAAAGTAAACATGAAAGTAAAAATAAAATATAAAATTGGAACTTGGAAATAAATACTCAGAAATAATTGCGGTAGGAACATTTGAGTGAGAGCAAGTGTACAGTGTGGAATTCCTGAAGTAGAGAAAGAAAGAAAAGAGAAGAAAAGTACACAATGCCAAGTGGTTTATCAAAACATTTTGAAGCACCTTTACTGAGAAAGAACTTGGCTGAGGGTAGACTTGAACTGTGCGGGACCAACAAAACAGTCCAAGGAGGTGGTGTTCGCTAGTGTGGATGCTCTTGTGATGAAATAATTTCCAGCGATATTAGTTCTGTAGTCAGGTATGTAGAACAAGTTTGTTGAGCGTGTTTGTCTGGGTGGAGCGTGAAGATTGATTATATCAATTAGTTCGGGATATGAATGTACAGAGTTGATCAGGTTGTAAAACATTGTGAGATCTCTTTTTGCGACGAGAGCAGAAACTTTCGATATTCAAATCCTTCTCAAGAGCTTCGCAGTTGTAATCGTGACAATTTCTCTCGAAGGCGATGTACTTCAGGAATGCATGTTGGACTTTTTCCGATTTGTGTACATGGGTATTGTACTGGGGGGGACCAGACGCAAGCAGCATTTCCTAAGTGAGGGCGGACTAGTGAGCAGTAGAGCGACTTGATGATGTGGATCGATGAGGAGTCTTGAGAGCATCTTTCGACGAAACCGAGCATTTTGAGAGCCCTAGAGAATATGTTTGATATGTGACAATTGTAATTGAGGTCAAAGTTCAAGAGGATGCCCAAGTCTTTTATGTTTGGTACTGATTGAACATTTGACTCGTTGATCTTGTATCGATGGAAAATTTCATTTCGTGATCTTCCGAAGGATATTGCGGAGCACTTAGCAGAGATCAGATCCATGCAATTTGTGGTGCATCAGTCTAACAAGTTGTTTAGGTCACATTGTGGTTCGTGGCAGTCTGTGTCATTTTCAACAATGGAATATATCTTTAGGTGGTCAGCAAATAAGAGGAACTTGAGGGTGCAAGCACTCATGAATGTCATTTATGAATATGTCAAAAGGATATGCCCCAGATATGATCCTTGAGGAACACCAGAGGGAATATCAACTACTGTGGACTGAAACCATAAACTTTACGATTTGTTTTCTGTTTACTAGGTTACTTTCGATCCAGTTCAAGAGTGAACCCTGTAGGCCGAGATGATCAAGCTTATGGACAAGTAGGCTGTGATTTACCCTATCGAATGCCTTGAAAAATCAGTGTAGATGGAGTCAACCTGCAATTTCTGGTCCAAGGCACCCGAAAGGAAATCGTTATAGGTAAGAAGGTTCAGTTCACTAGATTAGTGAATTGGAATCCAAATTGTTGGTCGATCAGGAGACTTTATAGATAATGTCAAGAAGTTGCAAGCTTACGATCTGAAAGTTTTGGGTATGAAGTTTGAAATGCTTATAGGTCTGTAATCAGTGACTAAGCATCTGTCTACATATTTGTGTAATAGAATTGAAAACTCACCTTCCAGAAATCCGAAGGTACCGTTCGAGGAGAGGTTAAAATAAAAAATAGAGGCCTGGACAAGTTGGAGCAGCAGTATTTCAAGATATTTGGAGGTATACCGTCGGGACCAGGACTTTGAGTGGGCTCATCGCGCTCAGCTTCAAGATACGTCTGATATTGACAATGGACATGTTGATAGATTTGAGGTGAATTTGAAATGTGACAGGTGTGACACCAGCTTTGTTGGAATAGACAGTGAGAAATATTTGGCAAACAAGTTTGCTATTTGTCCTCCGGTTGAGCTTGACTTCTCCGTTGTATGATGATTCAGGTGAGATGCCGATTGGCTTTCTTCTTCCATTCGCTAAGCGACAGAAGGCCTTGATGTCAACGGTGACAGACTGCTTGATTGATTCGATGTAGTTTTGTGGTCCCTTTCGCAAGTCTATGTGCCAGGTCACGCAAGCTGAGAATTTTTGGTAGTCATCAGCACAATTCGATGATTTATGCCTCAGGTGTGACTTTTTTCTGTCGATAATGCAGAATTTTAGTTCTGGAGAGTTATATATTGGGAATTTCCTGGAGGAGTACTTCCTTAGGGGGACGTACAGATCAATAGCCATGTATAGGATTCCGTATAATATATTCATCATATGGTCCAGTGGTTTGTTCTCAAATAGCTCGTCCCAGGAGACTTGGTATAGCAGTTACCGGATAAACATAAGATTTGCTGACTTCGTCGTGATAGTAGCTGATACGGCATATTTCACTGTTGATGGCGGGGTCAGAAACTGGTAGTTCGAAGGATAGAGGTGTATGGTAAGGGTGTTATTGTATGAAAACATCATCTGCAGGGTTGATGACGATTTTGTTTTAATCATTACTGGATCGAGTAGAGATTTGGGAGCTGTGCAAGATATAGTTAATTTGGAATAAGTTTTGGAGGCAGATGGTTTTGGGAGATGATTTCTATGGAGATGGATTCGTTGGCGGGGGCGCGTTCAGTGAGTGAAGCGGAAGAGCTGAAGTTGTCTCGAGACTAAACCACTCGAGGTTCGCTTCCGAGGTTTAATCAGATAATGAGATCGCAACGCATTCAGTGAAATTTTCAGGCAAAATGCTTTCCCAAAAATTTCAAAAATTCTTGAGCGATGAAACCCCTAGCACATATGATATTACCCTCGATGAAACCCCTAGCCTCAAGGATGAACATTCTTGCTGGTAGGTATAGACTTGAGGAAGGAATGCTTTTGCAATGGACCATTATATGTTAGCTAATCTAGATTGGGATCTTCTGGAAACCAATATATTTTTCTACCAGAAAATAATAGAACATTAAACATACTATACAGAGAGCAGGCCTTCATTTGATGTACCAATAATATTCTGGTCAAATTAACATTTCCATTCAGAAAATCTTTTCTCACGAAGTTTTTTTCATATTTTTCATATTTAGAACTATCGAAAATGAAAATATATTACTTAGACTCTTCATTTATTGATATTGCCTGACTGACACTATACTATACTCATTCATGGATTTTATCCACACATTTATTTGGATTTTTTGGTTCTGATCGCGGCTTCACATGCATTGTATCTAGAAGTAGCTTCTACTATCCCAGGTTATATTTTCTATATATTTGCTAAATTTTATTACAATCCGTTCGGTAGTTCCACCGTTATTCATCCAATCTGTGACCTTCATAATATTGGTGTGATGTGATAGATAATTTTCGGGGTTACAAAGCCAAACGGGTTGACTTTGTGCAAACTTCAAGCGGAGAGACACTTACGTTGTTATGTGTACATTTACCTTTCATTTATCTATCCGTGCGAATCCGGGCCCTGGCCAGCTAGTTGTTATAAAGTTAAAATAAAGTAACTGTTTGAAAATTGTTTTACTCGGGAGTTGTCGATAATGAGTCAGTTACAGCGAGTAGTATTTCACTATCATCACTCAAGGTAGTTGCACATATGTGTGCCTTCAACCCAAATTTTTTGAGTCGTTGATTTTGTTATCATAAAGGGAGCTGATATTTCCTATTTCATAAAGATATATGATTGTGGATCTCCTGGATGGAAAGTAATCCATCCAGAATTTTATCGCAGCAATGAACCGAATATATAAAAATCATTTATATCTCAGAAACTGAATGAGAATATGGTATTGAAAAAAAAATTACGTGGCCAGTCGTCAAAGTAGATTTCATGAGAGAGAATTAACAACTATTTTATATTTATGTGACATTTCGGAAAAAACGTTTTGGATAAAAGAGGTGGAGGTAATAGAGCTCTACAATATGACTTATAGTTTGTCGATATTGATATGGAATTAAATATTGAATTTTTTTTTCCTTTCAACGCCGACATTTTAAAATTGTTGGACCATTTTCGAAAGTTTCCGAGGTATTGACGGGAAGCATTTTTGTGTCCAATTTTGTTCCATTCCGTTGAGAAATGTGGCCTCCACAAATCAAGTTTCGTTATATATATATATATATATATATATATAGTTTTAATATGACATTTCAAACTAGAGTTTTTGGTCTTAAAAAATGGCCTTAAATTCAAATTTGTAATTTTCTTAAATTATTCAATATTTTGAGCACTGTATTTTTCAAAAAGAAATTTCAAGATTCAGTCATTGCACTCTCTTTCATTCTGTCATTTGAGAGTGATCTGTGGAAATTTCTGACATTTATCTTGAAAATAAAAAATGGCAGATTTTAATTGATTTAAGACATTATTCAACTTTGACGTAACTTCATATACGTACTTTTCCTTTACAAACATTTTTTCACGTTCAGAAACATGACTTCTCGTTAGCTGTTCTCTCTTTTTTACTTGAATTGCTGTTAGCCTCAAGTTGATCGATTAGATCAAAAGTTATAACGATTTTAGTATAAAGCGCTTAGGCTGCGTGCTCCTCCAGCGCTGCACTTCAGAGTCGCCGTCTTACATTTCAGCATGTTAGCAAAAAATATTCTGCAGCTCACAGTTTTAACTTTTAAGAAGAATTTCATATACCTTTTGATGTAAAATTTTCCATTCATGCCTGAGGCACCTTTTTTTTTTTTTTTTAATTCAATATGTAATTTGGCAGCTTATTTGTTTAATAATTGATTACACACACTTTACGGTTGGTACCTTTCTATATATTTTTCCAAACATTATCACTAACGTACAGTGAAAATTCACCACTATCCCCCAAAAAAAGCTGAAAGTTAATATTACTCCACTAGTATACGTAGAGCTTCAGGTGAGCACTAAACTTACCAATCAACTGTTCTCTCGTGTTCTATCTCTCTCTAACATTCAAATATGATATTTTCGATCCAATAAAAAGTACATCAGAAGATATACTTATATTTTTATTTCAAAAAGAATTTTAGGCAGGAACCAGTAACTCATTTATAAAAGTGGACATTGCGTCAATTTACTAAAAAAACGTAAGATTTTATTATTTAATACAATTTTCACTTCTATGTCGTAATTTGAATTTATTTTGGTTATGTGAGATTTTTTTTGTATAAACGTTATCGAAGTTCCACGGATTTGAGAGCAAAATTTGTTTATTCTTTAGTTTTTGGTAAAATTTTATTATTAATTAAATTTGTTCAATAGAACCAATCAGATTTCTCAAGGTACAGATAACAAGCTTCAAAGAGTGCTATCGGAAAAAAATTAGATTATATTTTGAACTAGAGTTTTTGGTTTATGAGGCGTGGCCTAAGAATTGAAATTTGTAATTTTCTCAAATTATTGAATATTTTGAGCACTGTATTTTTTTAAATAAAATTAAAAGATTTCTTTGAATCCCCACACATTTTCAGGTGTCATTCTGGACGTAAACTATGGATATTTCGGATGTTTATCTTTGAAATTCAAAGGATGTCAGATCTTCAATTGATTTTATAGAAAATTATACTTTGACGTAACTTCATATGTGTACTATTCCTATTCATATTTTTTTACGTTTGAAAACATGACATCTCGTTAGCTACGATTTTCGTCCTTCATTTAAATTTTTGTTAGCTTAATTTGATCAATTAGATTAAAAGTTATAACAGATTAAGTGAAGCGCGCTCGTGGCTACGTACTCCTCGATCGATGTACTTGGGTGTCGCCGCCTCACATTTTCGTACGTTAGAAAAAAAAAATCCGCAGCTTACAGTTTCCATTTCAAATAAAACTTTATCCACCTCCTTGATGTTGAATCTTCCATTCTCCCGAAGGGCACTATCAATTTCTCAAAAAAATAATATTTTTCAAAAGATATTCATTAAACTATGTATTTTAATTTTTATTTGTTAAATAAAAAATTTAGTACACACCTTACGGTTGGTAACTTCCCATGTATTGTATCACTAATGTACAGTAAAGAGTTACCGTAGTCCCCTAACTTTCTGAAGCTAAAATATAATATTACTCCACTAATAAGTTAAATATCAAGCAACTACCGATGCTTCCTTGCTTCTTCGACTGTTTTTAAAAAACTGAGAAAATGATCAATAATTAAATCGCCTTGCTTCCCATTCCTGGTGTAGTGTTCAAAGAATGGAATCAATTTACTCGAATCCATAGTTTTGAAATTTTATAGACAAATATCATAATTTAAGGTTTATATATCAAGGGACACGGAACCCTATAACTGATGAATCGGTTGAATGTTCTCCAAAATAATAATCAAACTCTATTATTCCTGTATCACCTTCGGAATTGTAGGAAAAACTATGGAGATTCCTGATTTCGAGTTCGTTCTGGACAAGGATCCACATATGATATTTTTTTGAATGATTGAAAACACAATATCTGAATTTATGATATATAGCAGTTCACAGCCTGTATTTCATTAGATACTTGAGTTCATCAACTCCATCAGTAGACACCTCAGAATTGCTGAAACCTTATTCGAACAGTTATATTTCTCAAGAAGCAACACTAGTTGATATACCTCGGTTCAATTTCATGTCATCAAAATCAATGTTAATTATTTAGTCTCAGAGTTTTCCAGAATACTTCAGGCTGCACTTACTCTACTCATTTCATAATTATTGATGTTATGCATTTCATTACATCTGATATATGCTTCCCAAAGGGTTTGGGAGGTCAACGGATGTCTCGATGTTTTGTTAATTCAACACTTTCTGATAGAAACATGTATATTAAATTCATATAATACATTATTATCCAACATCATGCATTAGCCGGGAAAGTAGTTATTCCCCTTAGATAATACAAGAAATAAATTCATTATTGTCGTAGATTTTCAATTTTCCGAAAAATATTTCTATCCAATTTTAAACATCAGGTATACATTATTCACTGAAAAAGTATGATACCAATTGATGATAAAAGTACCAGCAGATTTTTTGACAATTGAAACTCGAACAATAATGATATGTCGATATTATTTGGGGCCCAAAATTTCAAACAACGGTTTAAATTCAAGTAATATATTCCAAATGAGTTTTTCTCCAGCAGTCGTTACGTAGGGAAGCTCTAATGCGAATATAATCGTGCATTAATTGCTGAGTTGATGATTGATCGTATGAGGAAGGTATTCATCAAGTGTTACCAGTTCATCATTATTCGGAAATTCCCGAGTTGTGCCGTGCATTCAAAGAATTGTTATTTTGTTTGGTGATTTTTTTTTTTCTAGTGGAAGTCATCGATCGCGACCAACCAACCCCATTCAATATGCGGTAAAATTGAGCCTCATCAACCTAACAATAATTATGGATTCAGTGGAAGTAATAGTTTGGAAACTGATACTGGAAACTCAGAGGAGGGAAAGAGACCAGTGGCAATTTGAAAGAAATAGAAATATATTTTGATCAAACAACCAATACTTAGGGCCGACGTGCAGATATATTCTGAAACGAATATATACACTGTGGAAGATTGGCGCAATATATTTCGGGATTTGGCTGATTAACTAGGAAAAAGAAATCCCACCTTCAGGACATTTTATTTCTACCCAGAATATCATCATTTTTGGGAAACTGACGACGGCTGTCTTTTTTTTTGAAACTATACCAACTACGGGGATGTGTTATAATTTCCCAAGCCTCCCCCCCAGACCCGGGGAGTTGGTTTATAACAATTTAAATTTCCTAGCAGAATTTTCCTTTGAGACCCCCGGGAATTCTCACAGTACAATTCACGGTTTATATTCACTCTAGTATGTCCCTTTGGGAATGTTCCTATACCCGGGGAACAAACACGTCCTAGTATATTGGCGGGTAGATATTTTATCTTTTTATGGACCCACATTGAATACAAACAAAAACAATCATTCGGGACATCCCCAATCTGAAAAATTTCCAAGAACGACACATATGTCAACATCCCTTTTCACCTTCAAAATAATGTTCCATGGGAAAAACAGTTAAAAATATACGGAATTTAAATTTGATTTGTCCCCAAAAAAATTCAGTTTTTTAGAGAGTATTTTATCACTGATTTTTGGGTTTTTAGTCCAATTGCGACTAAAAGTATTTACGCATGCATATTGATATCAACTGCAATGGTGTCACCAATAGTACCATAGCGGGTATAAAATACCAGAAAACACATTGAATTCTTTTTTTCCAACTGAGATCATAAGCTTTCATTTAAACCTTGCAAGTCTGCAGAATTGGTAGAACTGTTTCATAACATTTCCCGTTTATCGAAAGTTTCGTAAATACATATATTTCTTTTTTTCCTACTAAAAAATGAAGGCGATGTTAATTGTTTCTCCAATACTTTCCTCTTGTAGAGCTGATAACTCACGAATTTCAGTTTTCTGTGGACTTTAGAATATGGTACAGTTTTTCCTTACGAAAAAGCTCAAATATATATATATATATATATATATATATATATATATATATATATATATATATATATTTTATATATTTTGTGTATAAATATATATATTGTTATGTTATGAAAACCAGTTAAATATATAAAAAGGGAAAAAAAACCCCCAAAAGAATAATTACTTGATAGCTATTATTTCCCAAGAGATTGTTTTACATATTTTGAAATTCTATTTCCTTTATGAAGCCCTCTGTATGATATGAATAGAAAAAAATATTAAAATACTATAATACAATCAATTTCATACACTGTCATGATGATTACAACCCATAATTATTCAAAAGAAAAAACAAAGGTCTAGGGTTTTAAAAAATCATCCTGAATAAAATGTGATAAAAAAATGATAAGCTTGAAACATACAGTATAGAAATTGTATGTAACTAAAATTAACCAATGGGGGAACAACAAACTTCTTGATGACAATAGCCAATCAGGGAACAGTATGGTTTAAATGTAAGATTTGAAATTGTGAGAAAATAAGAACGGAAAAATGTCAGAGACAATTATGATTGAATATTGTAAAAGTCTGTAAGAAAGGAAAAATAGATTCATCCATAAGTTTTGACAAATGACCCCAAACAGTGAAAATGTGGGAAAATAGTGGGGAATTCAAAAATTCAAATAAAAAAAGGAAAAGAGGGAAAAAAAATATCCAAGTAACGAAAACAAAACCACTAGGAGATCGAAAATAATTTGAAAACGAATGCCATTTTAAATTTTGGGGGAAAGAAAAAATTTAATAATTTCAACATTATGAGCAGAAAATCCCCCCCTCACCTT
This sequence comes from Gonioctena quinquepunctata, assembly GCA_018342105.1. Lineage (NCBI taxonomy): Eukaryota > Metazoa > Arthropoda > Insecta > Coleoptera > Chrysomelidae > Gonioctena > Gonioctena quinquepunctata. The sequence goes on from JAFIRS010002140.1 coordinate 248,036, forward strand.
ATTTGTACACCAATAAAAATATTCCAAAGCTGATTTGGGGGAATTTGTATGGTTCCTTCTTTGTTATTGGGGTTCCTGAGAGCATTGGATTGAGAGAGAATCCAAATTTGGGGGGTGTATTGAAAAAGGACAGTTTCCAGTGCACATTACGAACTGAAAAAATTTACTAATAACTCATATCCCATCAGAAGAACTTTATTTCATTTGATTTTGAACTATCAAAGAAATTTTCACTGTCCAGGTAAAGTGAGGTTGTGTCTATTTATCCATGACCTGTTTTCTCATGATTATCCATGAAAATTGGGGATTGACAATAGAATGTTATTCATCGGGGCCCGGTAAATATTAGTTTTCCTGAATAAAAGAGATAATTGTTTTTTGATACTTTCTCGTTTGTTTTCCACAATTATCAGCAATCATATTTATAAAAAACAGAAATTGACATCAAGACCAGAATAGTCCATTGCCCCAACCGGCTATCTTTAGACGGGGAGGCTTACCAACTGAGTTTAGTCGGGGAAGGAAAATGATAAAAAATTGGCAGCAACGGACGAGAGAACACTGACGTTAGCTAGCAAATTAAATTTTTACATCACAAAACATATTATACAGGGCGAAAATACTTATTTATATCATAACAATTTGGCTCACAACGAAGAGCGGAAATTATTAGCAATCTTCATTTTATAACAACAATTTATATTTACAATTCATCAATATATTACAAAATTTGGGACCCAAAAAAGTGGGCGAAAAAATAATAAAATAATTTTTTATATCATCATTACATAACAAATGGCGCCACAACGTAGTGGCAAGTAAGGGCAAAAATTTTTTTCTCAATATTTATCGGGAAAGTAAGGGCAAACATTAGCAGTTGGATTTTAACGTGGGAAGGCTAAATATTGGTGAATAAAAATGGATTTAAGAGATGGTGATAAAGTTGGTTTGGAAGAAGGGCAGAAGGTGAGAGAGAGGATCAGGAACAAGGAGAGAGTAGAATGTGGGGAGAGGAAAAAAAGGGAAAGGGCAGAGAGGAACAGTGACTCACAACAAATAATGGAATTCATGAAAAAAATATGGAA